>CM046030.1:14240379-14292879 GCA_025215565.1 Flaveria ramosissima
CATCTGCTAAGAAGATTGAGGAGTTGGAGGAGGCTAAGAAGACCATCATGCTAAAGCTTAAGGGATCTAAAGATGAGCCACTAAGATTAAAGAGGGAGATGGTGATGATGGTGATGATGATGATGGATGATGATGAGGATGATGATGATGATGATGATGAGACTGAGGATGAGAGGGATTGAGGAAGAGAGGACAGAGGAGAGGAATGAGGATGATGATGAAGAAGGAGGAGATGCAGCTGCATCTGCCTCTGCTCAAGGTCAGGAAAGGAGATCTAAGAAGAACAAGACCAACGAGCTTCCTCCTCTGCTCCACCAAGCGATGATCCAGTGATCCAAGACAAAAGTAATGATTAGATGTCTATGTATTTGATTACTTTTGTATTTGAATCATGTATTTAAACTTATGTATTCGATGTTTATATTAAGATTAATGCATTTCTGTTTGATTATTAACTAATGGTTGATGTGTTGCATGTTTAAATCAAACAGATCCAAACTATCAAAGGGATGAATTCGATGTTGCTCCCCTTCAGCAGGTCAAGACTCAGTTAACTATGATTCTTGATCTGCAAGGGATCGTCAGGAGGTCGGTGAGTTATACCCCTGAAGAAGGGGAAATAATTCACGATCTATCAAATGAGCAACTAGCTGAGATCTTCAAGCTAAATCCCGATGAGATTGTAAAGGATGCTCCAACGTGCGACTCGACAAGTGACGAAGAGCTAAACGACGTTGATGAAATAGAGATAGAAGATGTCACTGCAGAGCACTACCCTCAGTATGCTGACAACGAGGGAAATGTGGTCCCCAATCTGGGTGAATCCCTTGTCAGTGATACGTTTGAGGTGTTAGATAAGATGGAGCAGGAGTCAGAGAAGACAGAGGGAACGGCCCAAGCCTCAAACGATGATGTTGACATCCGAAAGGCTGAATGGGCTGCTTGTTTTGAAGAAGTTAGAGCCCAACGCGCTGCACCTAAACAGAACGCCTACACCAAACTCTACAGAGTCAAGAAACATCATAAGGTGTCGGGCAGGATTATAGCGTGGGCATATTTTGAGGATCTAAACGTCTATGCAGTTAAGAGGGAGAAGGGCATAGAGTACTTTAGATTTCCACATGATCTAAAGACTCTACCAGGTTTTGAGCTCAACCAGCTGGCCAAACTGAAGCTGTTGTATGCTGACCCAAGAAAGATGTCAGGCTGGTTTGAGGCTGCCCTAAGGAAGGAGTACCACACCAGGTGGGTTAACTTCAGACCCCAACAGCCTACAAGGTACATCAGAAGGTCTGAAGTTGATGCCATTACTGGAAAGCCAAAGATAGTGTTGAAGTGGAGTCCTCCGCGCACGATGTCAAGAATCCCGCTCAGGGAAATGCCACAGGACTTCACTCCACACTTTAAGTGGTGGTACTATGATTGGAGGACAGGAGAAGCGGTCATAGTCCTAAATAAAGAGGGACAAATGGATACTATCAGGGTATTTGACCCAATGTGGCTTACCAACTTGTCAGCTAATGATGTCTACACTCTATACAAGTGGCCACTGTTCTATGATACGCAGGATATAGTACAAGCCCTCCAGTTCCAGAACGTCATAAGACTCTGTTTTGCGTTTGAGATTCACGCAGGAGTCACAAAAGAGGATAAGTACAAGAAGTATGAGGAGGTAATGCAGAAAACAAGACATTAGAGAGATCTAGGTCCAAGGGGGAGTTTGTTGATACATGTATGTACCTAGATCATGATATGAATGTAATAGATCTTGTTTGTCTGATATTGATGTAATGTTTGGAATGTTAATGAAATGATATTGGTTGTTGTGATTTATAATGTTTAATATTTCATTAATGAGTCGATGTTGAATTGGTTAAATAGGTTTGTGGTTGTTTGAATTGATACACATAATGTTATTAATTAATACATTCAAACTTAACAAAATGAAGTTCTCATGCGAATGGCCCATACGAATGGACCATACGCATGAATAACTCCATACGAATGACTCAGTCGCACGACTGAACCAGGAGACTGGATCAGTCGTATGATTGTAACATAAGATTGGCTCAGTCGCACGACTGAACACTCAGTCGTGCGGATGGATCAACCGCATGGTTCAATCGCACGACTGAACCATACTAATGGTTCAGTCGCACGAATGAACAACACTAACCTATAAATACAACCCATTCGTGGAAAACGTAAGCATTCATTCTATTTCGACTCCAGACGTACCCTAGCCGTCCAGAAGCCTCCAAGTTCATACTCCAAGTTCATAGAACGTTGTAGATCGATCCTAATCGATTCTTAACGTTTGATTCAATACTTTATTGATTCTACGTGCGTTCTCAGATTGGATCGCCAATCAAATAGGATTCCGCACTATTTGGTTTTGGTTTTACACGTTAATCATTTCGGTATTTCGTTCAAATACCAGGTCCAAACAAGTTTAGAACAATAATCTTGCGGAATAACCGAATGCGACGGCATAGCCGTCCATATGCAAACGGGATTCTTTGTTTATGTTAGTGTGTTGTTAGCTTAATTTAGGTATGTTAGTGATTTTTATAAGGTTAGTGATTATTAAAATGTTAATGATCAAATGATAATGATTAAAATAAAAAGAGATTTGGTAGAAGAAAGAATAATAGTAAGAACATAAAGTCATGAAAACAATTGTATGTTAGGATGATTAAAATGTATAATATAAAAGCAATAGAAGATTACCTTAGTATTAAGAATTCTTGAAATCTCTTGTAAAATAAAATTCTTCAAATTGATTATAACCAATGGATGAAATAAAGATATGAGAGTGAGATTTTTAGAGAATGAGCAAATAAAAAGTGAGGCCTAAGCCTTGCTTTTATACTTGAGGTTAGGAGGAGGTTATGAATGGTGTTAATGGTGATTTATAAGTCTTTTAAAAGGGGGTTATGATTGGAATTTGAAATAAATATAAAATTAAATAATTTAAATAAATAAAAGAATAATTATAATTTAAAATTTAAATTCTTGAAGACTCTAATTTTAATAACTTTTTTTATAAAATATTTATAGACTTTATAAAACCAATTTGAATAATCAATCAAATTATTTATTTGTTAATCTTTATAACTTTTATAAAACTTGTAAACTTTATAATTTGATTATTTATTTTCAGTATTTAAAATTCATAATTACTAATAAAACTTTATAAGTTTATTAAAATTCATTTTATAACTTTATAAGTTTTAATAAGTCTTTTCCATTTAGTTATTTGTTGCAACATGATTAATAAACTTTATAATTTTATGAAAAAGAATTATTTATCAATCAATAAGTTGATTACATATTTAATGTATTTGATCCATTTATAAAGTAAATTAATAATGGAAGCTCAAAATGAGTTCGGGTTTGGGTTTTAACTTGGAAAAATGGCGGATGTTACAGTCTCCCCAACTTTAAGAAATTTCGTCCTGAAATTTAATCACAAGGGGCTAATTTCAAGGAGACGAGAAGACTTGGATTTCATTTCACGTTCACAAGGGAACTCTTGGAGGCGTTTAAATTCAACTAATTTAATTATGATGTTTTGCTATGCTTAAGTTTGTTCAATTTCATGATTCATGATTTCATGTGTTTCTTGGCAAAAGGTACAATTAGTTTAGAATTTTAATTCATAAACTTTTATATTGCAGATGGTTCAAGACGACTAGGAAGGTTTTATCACGAATACAACACCAAGTTTTAGATTGATACGTAACTCGACTTAACGAACATGAGAAATAAGTTCAAGATATTTTTGAATGGGTTATAAATATAAATATGGGTCTTGAGTCTCCTCAGTCTCAGACCCATGAGCCCGAAACCCAAGCTGAAACCCTCATGGAGAGTCTTTATACTCCCCTGAGCAGCCAAAAAGGGACAGCCCCACCACAGGCTCAATGCCGTTAGACATTGATCAAAGTCCCGGGTCATTGGGCTTCACTTCCATATCCTTTACTGACCTACTAATAAGAGCTGATGAAGAGATTATGTTTCTTCAGGGCAATGAAGTTGATCCATAACACCCTCTAAAGGATCAACAGAGCCCAGAAAGATCTCTTATCTCTAGCCCCCATCAGCAAGCCTTTACTAAGGTGAGTCCCACTGATGTGGAGGGGACTCATGTAGATTCAGCTGCCACTACTGAAGGATCCTCAATGGATCCTCAGGACAGTGGTAACATTACTGAGACTGAATCTACGACAACCATACCCTTTGATGACTCTGAAAGAGACATCATTGAGCAAGGGAAACCAGGGCGCCAAGAAACCACATCTGGTGGTGAGGATGAACATACTAGGTATGTTACCTCATCTCCCCGTGATTCTTCAAAAGAAGATGAGGGAAGACTGCAACTCACCATTGAAGACCTACTTTCTAAAGTCTCAAACCTTGAATCTAAGGTTAGGACTTTAGAGGATAGGTCTGCCACTCAGCAACTTGAGATTGAAAATCTCAAGGCCAAACTAGCTGAGAAACAGATTGAGAGGTCTGTTAGGCACGTACCAATTCAGGTCTCATTGACCTCTTCCTCTAGCTCATCAAGCTCTTCAAATGATGCTACCAAAAAAGAGGAGAGTGTTCAGGGACAAAGACAAAGACAAGAGGAGCCACAAAGTCAAGATCTTACTTCCCTAAGTTCAAAATACCCTATGCAACAAGCTTCAATTTTTTCCTAAGCCTCCTCCAGTTGTAATTCAAGTGGATCAAAGGATGCTCCAAGATCTCAATAGGTTCTTCAACAAGTTCCTGTTGGAATCTCTTATTGAACAGCCAAGTCTTGATATGTCTGTGATTTACTTTGAAGCTCAAGAGCTTTAGAGGTTAAATGGACCTTCTACCACTATTGAGGAACCTGAGATTAACTTCGAAGGGGAAACAAGGACTGATGGCCCAGCAACTGAGACAGTTGGGATAGATAGTGCATTCTCACAGACTTCCGAAGCACAAGTCAAAGCCCTAGAAGAACAATTTCAATCTTCTGAAGCTGAGATTGCAGCTGCGGAAGGACTATTCTCCTTATCCGATGATCTAATAGTCACAGATGCAATCCTAGAACTTGCATCTGAGGTTAATAGGGAGGATTTTCTCACCCAACCCCTAGCTCAAACATCAGTATTAACTCCAGCTTCCATTTTCACTACTCAACCTGAACCTTCCATCCAAGAACCCCCAAAGTCTAGCACTTCCGAAGACATCAAAGGAAAGAGGAAGATGACTAAGGAAGAGCTTCAGGAGGAAGAAAGGTTAGAAAAGCTTAAAAGAAAAGGAAGACTTCCAACTGGAAAACTGCTAGCTGCCAGCAGCAAAGCAGCTGCAGCCAACCAGGAGGCGGTCAACAATAGAAGAAGAGTGGAAATCATTGACAGACTTGTCAGTCTAGGAGCTGTGAGTGAAGATGTACTCCTGCTACCACTAGAGGAGTTAGTTGAGCTGGAAAAGGCAACTTTGCTGCAAAAACAGCAAAGAGAAGAAGCAGCAAGGTTGGCCTTAGAGGAAGAAAGGGAGAGGAAAGAAAGAGAAGCTGATCAGCAGCTCAGGAGGGAAAGGATAACTTTCCTAACCTCCAGAGGTTTCTCTCTAGAAGAACTATTACACACAACAATGATACAATCTTATGGCTCTTCAACAAAGAGCAAGATCAAATGGAGAAAGAGAGAAAGAAAGCTGCCAAGGAAAAGCTGATGCTGAAGAGGAAGAAGGAAGAAGAAGCAGGACTAGCTGTTGCCAAGAAGATAGGTGAGAAGGCCTGGATGAAGAACTATCTCCGGGCTGATGGCTTATCTGGCAGGCAGGTGGGTCCTATGTCTGAAAAGACCCTCTAGCGACATGTCAGTGACATAAAGGCTGACATTCGCTTGGGGAAGAGGAAGGAGATGTACAGAAGGGGACAGGGGATGATCTTCAAATCAACTACTTAACTCCAACCTCAAACCCAACCACAACCTGAACCAATTCCATTTCCATTCCCCATCAAAACTGAACCAACCACTGAACCATACACCTCTGAACCTACACCATCATCCTTACCAACCTCTTCACCTCAACCACCTAAACTACCTATCCTCCAACCCAAAACACTAGCCAGAACCCAAACACCTCAACCTACCCAACAACCACTCAAACCATTCCCTCAGCCTTCTAAACATCTTCCCTTTGAGGAGATCAAGGCAATCAAGACAAAGCTCATTAATTGCAAAACCCTGAGCGGCATCTCCTGTGAGGAGGATTCTGTCAAATTGACATATGTTGATGGATCCTCATGTTCCCTCATTAGAGATCAATTTTTTGATCTGCCCAGAGGAACATTGGACCAAGCTACAAATCTCCTTGGCCTCAATTCAGATACTTTGAATGATGAAGAAAAGAAGCTAAGGAGAAGGCTGGTGACTCTGCTGGATACCAAGAACGGTGACCGGGTGCCAAGACAATCTCTTGTGCCTAGGAAGAAGATCATCCTGTGAAGGTTCGAAGACTCTTCTCATAACTTTGTTGTTGAAAGAGAGAATGGAGAGCTCAACAGGCTAAGTTAGCAGAGAAACCAATCTCCAACCCCTCAAACTCTGATGTAGCTGCTCATATCAGAAATCATCTAGGCAGTCTTCATATGGCCGAGCTAACTGCTAGGACCAAGGTTGAAGAAGAGTTGAAACTGAGAGAGGAGGAGAAAAGGAAAGGATGAACAACCAAAGGCAAAGCCTTTCTACAAATGGTTGAAGGTCCTGAACTTGAATACATAGTTAGATGGGAGTATGACTATAACTCCCGTCAACTAACTCTTTTCAGGGGGGCACAACAAAGGGTACATGTCATTCAGAGTGATAGACTGGATCTCCTATCCACTAATGACTTGTACAAGCTTCTCAGCACTACTTCAGGGAAGAACAAGGAAACACACAAATATCTTTTGTCCCTGGTGTTGATAGCTTTGAGAAGTAGAAACAAGTAAGGTTTTGGTAACATCAACCTAGGGGGAGTTTGTTGGATCTAAAAAGGCTGGTGCAACCAAAACCAAATCACTTAGACTATTTTGGTGCAACTAATAAAGGACTTCTGAAGCTAAGTGTGGAACTTCCAAAGGAAAAAGGAGCTCTTCCGAAGACAAAGTGTAAAACCAACTTCCGAAGGAAAACTCCAACTTCCGAAGACAAAGTATTCACTTCCGAAGATCAAGACTAAAAGTGAAAGATCAGAAGTCAACTTCCGAAGTATGAAAGAAGTCCTCAAGCCTCATAAGTACAGAAGCCTCTTCCAAAGTATAAGTGGCTTTGGAAGAATTTGTTCTTCCGAAGTCAACTTACCTTCGGAAGACACTACTATTATCCAGTGGACATAAGTATGGTCTTCCTGACATTCTGCTGCAGACTTCTGAGATACTGCATGGCGTTTTCTCAAAAGCCATGTAGTTGACCATACTTTATTCCACTGTTTACCTTTATAAGTTAGTACAGTTGCAAACTTTAGTTGGTGACAAAAGGTAAGTCATGGACATGTCATGACTACCATATCTTAGATAATACTTTATCTAAGATACCTTAACTTTAGCATTGTAGTATATGCTTTAGTCTTAGGTTTGATGCATATATTTTTGACGTTGTAACTCATGTTTGATGCTTGTAAGAGTCTTGTAACTCATGTTTGATGCTTGTAAGAGTCTTGTAATACTTTGAGTTGAGAAGTAATATATACAAGTGCCTTGAAAATTATTTCTTTTTGTTCTTTGCTACTTATTATATTATTATCAACTCTTAGAAGAGATTCTACTTCATCTGATTTGAATGTAATATAAGTGAGTTTGAGAGAAATCCAAGTGTTTAAGTGACAAACCCGATCCTGTATATGTTATATTACATTTTTAGTACTAGTAAACATATATATACAATATACAGAAAGTTGTGTTGTGATACGGAGTCCATCGTTTTATCTCCAAATTGTGACATACTTACTAGACGTAATTCGACGTGGAAAATGTTTGAAACGTATGATACATCGAAAAGGAACTTTAGAAATGTTTCATAATGATCTTACCTCCTAGGGTTGGGTGAAAGTACACAAGTTGGGAACTTTTTGAAAAAAAATTAACCGAATTGCTTGAAGTTTCAAAAGGCGCAACAAGTTGTTTGGTATTTCAACAATTATAGCTAATTTGTATCAAATTAAACGTTTGAAGGCAATACATTTCAACAAATGATTAGTTCCATCAAAAGCAAGCTTACAAATATTTTTGACAAGATACCTCCCATCAGTAGGTAGTTTCGAAATTAACTTTTTCTTGATGGTGGGGTTTTATCTATCCGAAAAACTAGACTCACTCCATAATTAATAAAATGTACATTTGATTGAAAGACCACTTAGACAATACAACACAGACAACATGAAACAATTCTTGAAGAAGAACTCGTCATGAAATAGAACACAATGGAGAAGTAACAATAGGAAAGACGTTTTCTCGATAAAGAAATTGCTAAGGATGTATTAGTGTGGTCTAATAGTCCCGCATGCTGTGTTTAAACATAAAATGAAGACGGTAACAGATTGGATAGGTGATTTTCTATATTTTTGTACGTTTATAATGAAATCATGTTTTATAAGTCAAAAAGTTCAAAACTAAATAAAACTAAAATTTATCGAGTTCAATTAATTTATTACTTAACTAGCTTTAGTAAACTCTTGTATTACAAGGGTTAAATTAAAAAAATTATAAAATAAAATTTTATAAATTACAAATCGATATTTTAAGATAAGAAATTACTGAAATCTTCTTTTTATAAATATAATAAAAATTTTGTTTTAATACAAACGTTTTAAAGAAAACGTCATTTTAAAATTTTCTTATTATAAATCCCTTTTTAATTATTTTTATTTATAAAAACTTTACCTTATAAAACATCAACTTTAAAATATTTTATATTTTATAAAGAGTTTGATAGTTTAAAAAACTTTTTTATTTTATAAAAACTTATTTCTTTAGAAATAACATTAATAAAAATATATCTTTTATAACTTATTACTAAAATATTTTATTCTAAAAATAATTAAATAATATTATTAGTAATTGATATGATTAATTAATAGGAGAAAAAAACATGAAAAATTTGATAAGGAGTAATGTGTGTTGTCACATGTCCTTACTTTTTTTAGAAAGGCCAACAAAACTTTAATTACATCATAGACTAACAAAACGTTAGCCAAACATCTTACATGCACCGATATAAATCAATTCATAATCCCATGTTCGATTGTGACATCTCGTACTTTACCGTTACCAAACTCCGTTAGTTCCGTTAGTTCTTACATACACGTGTCGTGAGCACACACTAGTTGTCGTTAAACGTTGGTGACTTAATAGCAATTATTTATGATATACAAATAATAATTAAACTAATAATGTTGATTATTAGTTTATAGTTATGTGGTTCATGAATTTATGAATTTTAAATATTGTTTGTGAATTTTACTTCATAACGTGACTACGTGTAATATATATTTCATGAGCTTGTCATTGGTTGAAAAATGTTTATGATTATTATTGTTGGTTAATAATCTTGTATTTTGTAGTTAAAACTATTTAAAAGGTGCTAAAAGATTAACTTTTATAAAAAAAACAAACAAGAGGGTTTATTTTGTAATTACCATTTAACTAAATGTTACCAAAATTGAAACCTTAATCCCCCCACAACCCCCCCCTTGCGGCCGAAACACTCCCAAACCCCTATCACATTCGATTTTGATCAAGAACAACAACATACAATCGATTTTGATTAGTTCCAAGGTATTGCAAGGTGTTAGCAAGTTTCATTCTTGATTTGTACACGTTTAAAGGTTAGATTTTAACAAGTTTTTTATGGTTTTTGTTGTTGTTGAAACCTAAACTGAAAACTATGTATGAAAAGTTGAATTGATGATTGTTTGATGGTGATATGTTGTTAGTTAGGTTGTATGAATGTTCGGTTATGATAATTATGCAAGAAATTAATGATTTGATCATGTAGTTCATACATTGCCTAAAGTGAAAACTTTTTCTTCTTGGAATTCATGATTTGATGATTGTATGATGTTAGTTATATTGCTTTGATGTTAGTTCACGTGGATTGTGCAAGAAAATCATGAAATTTGGTGATTGTTCATATCTTGTTATAAGTAAAAACTTTTGGATATGAGGTTTGTGATTATGATGATTTGATGATGTTGGTCATGTCTAGATGATAGTTATGGACTTAATTAGGTATGATCTTGTGAATTCATGAATGAACTGGGTGTTAGATGGATTTTGGATATTACTTTCCCGAAAGGGAAATTTTATTTATGTAGATCTTTTGATATGGTGATTTGGGCATGTTCATGATGTTAGGATCATGTTAGAATGCTTGTTGATGATGTCTAATGTGGTAGAATGTGTTAATTGAGTTGTATGGATTATGTTAAGTGATTTGGAATCATGTTTGGGATTGTAATAGATCATTGTTGTGTATGTTGATTGGCATGAATCTTGTGAATATTGTGATTATAATTGTTATACACGTGTGCAAATATGAGGCCCCTACTTAGTAGGATTGGCAGGGTTTAGGGTGTGAAGTCATAAGTGGCTTCACATGGCATGTAGTGCATGATTAGACTCCATGTATGACTTACTAGTTATGATGTAATTATAATTATGTTGAGCATGTTAATTACTTGAGGTTCGCATGAGTTGTATGATAAACTAAGATGGTATGATGATCTTGGTGGAACAAGAGGTTGATAATGTGACATACGTGAATAACTTGTATGATAACTATGTATGATGAGTTAACAAGATTTCAATTAACATGTCACCAACGGATCAAACGGGTCAACTAGGTCAAATGAGTCTTGTTTTCCAAAATCTTGGGTAAACGTGTTTATTGAGCACCTAGGGTTGTTAAGCTTTTGTGTACACGTACTTATGTACTTGCCTGTTCTTGGTAACCTTTGAAGGGTTGTCTTCCCATCCATCTTTAGCTTTTATCATTGTTCGTTTGCGCATCAAGTGAGTTCATGCCCCACTTTTTATACACTCCCTTTTGGGGGAGATAGCATACTTATTTACAAATGCTTTATTATTATAAGTTGTATATAGTGTAATTAGCAGTAAATTTTGGGTAGTACTACTAGGTCTGACGAGCCCCACCTGTGCGAATCGAGGTCAAATGGGTGCAATTTTGTCCTAAACACAAACATTATCACGACCTGGTAAGTCGTGACGAGAGGCAACAAACAAAACACAGTCAACTTCGATCGCGAAATCTCTATGGTTTTTACTTATGAATATAGTCTAGCTATATATTTCAATGCACTTCTTATGTTTTACACTTATTACTGATTATGTTAAACGCAAACTCTTGAACTCACCAACCACTGTATTGATTCTTTTAGTATAATATTCTCAGGTCTTTAGCTATGGTTGCCAGTAGGAGCACATCACCGGTCCAGCATGCATTTTAAGGCTTCACAATATGTCATGATATTTGGATTTTTCTATTTATGAGTTTTTAAACAATGGTTTGGCGCTTGTTTTGCCAATGTAACACTTTACATTCTTTGGGTTTGTCTTACTTACAAAAAGTTTTCACACAGATTTAAAGTTTTCACACTTTAAGTTCTGAGTAACTAGTGATTATGATCCTGTTTTGTGCACTCACCTCGCGGTAAAACTCTGCATATAGAATTTGAGGGTGTGAAGATTGGTATCAGAGCCATTGGTCATAGGGAACTAGGTTGGATACACACTAGTCTATAACCGCACACAATTAGTTAGTTACTCGTTGCTTATCCTCTTACTATATACTCATTGGCATACACATCACATACACTGCAACATGGCATCATCTTCACCGGCTTTAGGTAAAAGGCCTACACGTTTTGAATCCCCTCCGACTCCTCATGTACCCGATAGAGCACCTGAGTGGCCCCGACTTCCTTTCCCTCCCGAAGAGATAAACTGGGATCAGCCATTTGCGATACTTGCACGTGATCCTCCGCGGGATTGGAGTTACTACCCTGCCTTCATTTACTGTATGCTTCATAGGGAGCGTGTTCCTGAACCTCTGACTACTTGAACTAGGACTAGGTCTACTTCTGAGAAACCAAAACCTACTCTTCCCTCGATACAACATCCTATTGAGCAGGTGATTGTGGCTTTGGTTGCTGCTTTAGACATTGAGAAACGACACACTAAAAAGCTGTATGAGATGGTTGACACTTTACAACATGAGCTACATGAGACTAAAATGATGGTGGAAGAAATAAAGGAGCTGCAATCCCAGTGCTATAACCATCAGCACTCCTTAGCTGATAGTGTGGCTTAGGCGATCCACCATTCGGATGCTAGGGATGACACGATCCACAACCATGGGGTGAGACTTGGTGACCTGGAGGCCCAGTTTGCCGCGATGCATATTGCCGCAGAACCCGAGGAAGAACCTGAAGAGGACCCCGAGGAAGAGCCAGAAGAAGCCCCGGACGAAGGAGATAGTGATGGGTCTAATATATTGGATTGATCTTCACATTCATATGACTTAGACTACATAGTGTTTTCTGTTAAACCTATGTGGGACAGGTTTTTTACCACCCAACTAAAAACTTCAAATTTTAACATTGATTGGATATTTTGTGTATTACTTACAATTTATTTATTATATGTTATTATTTTGGTTATAAACGTTGTGGTTGCGACAATTCCTTGTATCATATTATTTACCATAAATCAATTAGATTAATATGTTGGATTTTACTCATTATTGTATTTGTGAATGTAAAGTGAAATATGGACGGTCGTGGTAGAGGGCGTGGATGTGGCCGTGGACGTGACGCTGGTGCTGTAAACATGACTCCGGCTGAATTAGCCGCATTGATTAACCAACATGTACCGGCAGCAGTGGACGCTCAAGCTGCCCAGTTTGGAGGTAAACGATGACCCTGGTCATCAATTACGTAAATATTCTGTTAGATGGTTAATCTTTTCGGTTTGACTGAACACACTGAAACGTTGAATACAGAACCGACTGGGTGCACGTACAAGGCATTCATGGATTGTAAGCCCCACATGTATAATGGACCTGAAGGAGCTGTAGGGCTTGTAAGGTGGTTTGAGAAGACCGAATCGGTCTTTTCAAAATGTAACAGTCAAGCGGCGGACCAAGTGAAATATTCCATGGGGACGCTTGAAGGCGTGACACTCACGTGGTGGAATGCGCAAGTGCAAATTGTTGGCTAGGCTATGGCAAACGTGTTAATGTGGGATGAATTTAAAACGATGATGACGGAGAAATATTGTCCTCACAATGAAGTTCCGAAGCTGGAAGCCGAATTCTAGTAGTTAAAGATGGAAGGGTCTGACATTGAGGCTTACACCACGAGGTCTCATAAGTTGGCGACACTCTGCCCTGGTATGGTCGACCCGTCGAGTAGACACATTGAGCTCTATCTGCGTGGCTTGGTGCCCGAGATACAAAGCATGGTGACTGCTGCGAATCTCACTACTATACAGCAGGTTATCCGACTAGCTCACAAGCTCATTGATCAAGCTGTGGAGCAAGGAAAGTTACCCAAACAAGGCGTTGTGGCAAGCGTGCCCGACAACAAATGCAAGTGGGATAACACTGGCAACAAGGGCTCATCGTCTAGTAGCCAACCCCAACAACATCAGCCACAACAACAACAAAGAAGGTTTAAAAATAATCACAACTTTAATCAATCATCTTCATCATCCCAAGGACCAAGTGGATACGTGGGGAAAAACCCCAAGTGCAGTCAATGCAACTACCACCATACTGGCGGGTGTCACAGTTTTCGATGCCAACGTTGTAAGAAGGTTGGACACACGGCAAAGGATTATCATCGAGAGTTGATGAAGAAGCCACAACAGCCCAGAATCCCCAGGAAACACCAAAAGGTTGCTTCGAGTGTGGAAAGTAAGGGCACTACAAGAGGAATTGCCCTCAATTAAAGAGAAATGGAAATGGCACCGAGAATGGTGGCAATAACAACAATGGTGGCAACGGTGACAATAATGGTGGCAACAATGGTAGAGCTAAAGGGAGAGCCTTTGTCATGGGTTCAGGTGAGGCTCTAAATGACCCTACTACTGTTACTGGTAAATTTCCTGTTAATGGTTGTTTTGCTTCTGGAGTGTTTGACACTAGAGCCGAGAGGAGCTTTATCTCTACTAAGTTTTGTAGTCTTTTAAGCGATATGCCTTCTACGTTGGAATCTAAGTATACCATAGAATTAGCTTATGGTAAGCAAATTTACGTTACGCACATCCTTAAGGGTTGCAAGATAGAACTTGCTGGTCATACCTTCGATATCGATCTTATGCATGTTACACTTGGAAGTTTCGATGTGGTCATGGGCATGAATTGGCTATCCGAGAAGCAGGCAAAGGTAATTTTTCACGAGAAGGTCATTCGCATTCCTCTCATGGACGGGGAAATTCTCTCGATTAAGGGCGAGAAGAGTGGTGTTGTGATAGGCATCATATCATTTATGAAGGCGCAGAAGTGGCTACGCAAAGGCCACTTAGCCATATTAGCCCTTGTCCCTAACAAGCAACAAGAGGAAAAGAAGATAGAGGATATTCCAATGGTTCGTGACTTTCCAGAGGTGTTTCCAGAGAACCTGCCTGGACTACTACCTCATCATCAAGTTGAGTTTCAGATCAATTTGACTCCTTGAGCAGCTCCAATTGCGAGAGCACCTTATCGGTTAGCACCGAATGAACTACAGGAACTATCTACACAACTTCTAGAGTTGTTGGGTAAAGGGTTTATTCGACCGAGCTCATCACCAAGGTAAGCACCTGTTTTTTTTATTAAGAAGAAGGATGGCGCATTCCGAATGTGTATCGACTACAGAAAGTTGAACAAAGTCACCGTCAAGAACCGATACCCTTTGTCTCGTATTGATGACTTGTTTGATTAGCTTCAGGGATCAAGCTATTATTCAAATATTGATCTAAGGTCCGGTTATCATCAACTGAGAGTTCGAGAGGAAGACATCTCGAAGACCGCATTCCGTACTCGTTATGGTCATTATGAATTCTTAGTCATGCCATTTGGGTTGACTAATGCACCAGCAATATTCATGGATCTCATGAATCGTGTGTGCAAGCCCTACCTCGATTAGTTTGTTATTGTGTTTATCGAAGACATCTTGATTTATTCTAAGACCAAGGAGGAACACGAGGAGCACCTATGTTTAATCTTGATATTACTTAGAAAGGAACAGTTGTACGCCAAGTTTTCTAAGTGTGATTTATGGATTCGGGAAGTACAATTCTTGGGTCACATTGTTAACGATAAGGGAATACATGTGGACCCTGCAAAGATTGAGGCGATAAATAACTGGTAGGTACCCAAGACGCCTAGTGAGATATGGCAATTTCTTGGCCTGGCAGGATACTACCGACGCTTCATTGAGGGATTTTCTAAGGTTGCTCAACCTCTCACAACCTTAACCCATAAAGGAACAACCTATAAATAGGGTGAGAGTCAAGAAGCCGCTTTCCAGTTGTTGAAACAGAAACTCTGTAACGCACCGATATTAGCATTACTAGAAGGAATTGATGATTTTGTGGTTTACTGTGATGCTTCTATCCATGGACTTGGTTGTGTCCTGATGCAACGTGACAAAGTAATATCCTATGCCTCGTGACAACTGAAGGTGCATGAGAAGAATTGCACTACTTGTGACTTGGAACTAGGTGCAATGGTCTTTGCTTGAAGATTTGGAGACATTACTTGTACGGTACTAAATGCACTATTTACACCGATCACAAGAGTCTTCAGCATATCTATGGCAAAAAAAGTTGAACATGAGGCAGCGATGATGGGTGGAGTTGCTCAACGACTATGATTGTGCTATCAAATATCACCCAGGAAAGGCGAATGTAGTCGTCAACGCCTTGAGTAGAAAGGAGACCGCTAAGCCCCGACGAGTGAGAGCTTTGCAACTTACGATTAGTACTCATTTGCCTGAACAAATCAAGGAAGCTCAGACGAAAGCCTTGAAAGCGGAAAACATTGGATATGAATCCTTACGTGGGATGGAAAAACAGTTGGAAGTGAAAGTTGATAGAATTTGGTACTTCATGGATAGACTTTGGGTGCCTTTGTATGGAAATGTGAGAGACTTGGTTATGAGTGAATCACATAAGTCTAAGTATTCTATACACCCTGGTTCCAAGAAAATGTACCATGATTTGAAGGCACACTATTAGTGGCCTAATATGAAGGCAGATGTAGCTTCATACATGAGCAAGTGTTTGACTTGTTCTAAGGTTAAAGTGGAATATCAGAAGCCATCTCGATTCCTATAACAACCTGAGATTCCTTTCTGGAAGTGAGAACATATTTCTATGGATTTCATTACTAAGTTACCCAGGACTCCTAGTGGTTGTGACATGATATGGGTGATCGTGGATCGACTGACTAAGTCAGCCCACTTCTTGGCGATCAAGGAAACTGATAAAATGGACAAGTTAACCTGAATTTTCCTAAAGGAGATAGTTTCGAGACATGGAGTGCCGATCTCGATTATTTCTGATCGTGATGCTCGTTTTACATCATATTTCTGGCAGTCGTTACAGAAATCTTTGGGTACGCGTCTGGATATGAGTACCGCCTATCATCCGCAGACCGATGGGCAAAGCGAGCGTACTATTCAAACCTTGGAGGACATGTTACGTGCTTGTGTGATTGATTTCGGGAATAATTGGGAAGTTCATCTACCGTTAGTGGAGTTCTCATACAATAACAATTGTCACACCAACATCAAGGCAGCACCATTTGAGGCGTTGTATGGGTGAAGGTGTAGATCACCAGTTTGTTGGGCGGAAGTTGGTGATAGTCAGCTGACTGGCCCCGAATTGGTGCACGATACAACCAAGAATATCATGTAGATACAGAACCAAATGGCTGTAGCGTGATACCGACAATAGAGTTACGCAACAAGCGACATAAACCTTTGGAGTTTCAGGTTGGTGACAAAGTGTTGATGAAAGTCTCACAGTAGAAAGGTGTGATTCGGTTTGGCAAAAGAGGCAAGCTTAATCCGAGATACGTTGGACCATTTGAGATTCCGGACAGAATAGGTCCAGTGGCGTATCAATTAGACCTATCTGACTCAATGAGTGGAGTTCATAATGTATTTCACGTCTCCAATCTGAAAAAGTGTTTATCAGACGAGACATTGGTTGTATCACTCGAGGAAGTTGTAACACTCGGAAATTTTAAAAGAAAAGAAAAGGTGAAGAAAAAGAAAGAAAAGCTATATAACCCAAGTTGAGGGGTTAATTATGTACAAGAGGCAAAAGTTTCATTATATTTTGTACAAAAGGAGCATGGCCGCCCACACTTTTGTACTATCAACTTTTGCATACGGTTTCTAGAGAGAAGATGGAGAATTTCAGGTTTTAGAGATAAGAAGAAGAAGAAGCCAATTCAAGGTTAGTTTTTAGTGTTTTAAGTTGTTCTTGGCTGGTATTCAGCCTTGGGTATGTGCTTACATGCTTTTGGTGTGTTTGGTTATGTGTTTTTGGTAGGTTTTAGGTGTTTGAACTCCAAGTGCATTCGGGTTTGAAGAAGTCCTACTTGAAGGATTGCAAGAGGTGAGTTCTAGATCGCCATGTTAAAAGGTTTTAACTTGTTTTAGGGCTGGAAATGCATTGTTGTAACGTTTTTATTAATGTGGGTATGTGTACCCGTATGTATGTGTATGTATTATGTTGGGAGGGTGTATGTTCGGGAATGACTTTGATGATGTTCATGATTTATGTTTGTTTATGATGTTTAGTATGTTGGAACTAGGCTTAGAACAGGTTGGGATTATGATTTGGGGACTGAAATTGATGCAAGTTAGAAGGTAGTTGTCCATGCGCCCAACTGCCCAAATGCCTAAGTTGCCCCATGCGCCTAAGGTTCATGCGCCCGAATAGTGCCCATGTGCCTAGGATATTGCCCAGGAGCTTAAGTCTTCCCATACGCCTAAGTTGCCCAAATGCCTAAGTGCCCATGCGCCTAAGTCAGACCCATGCGCCTGCATAGTGCTCATGCGCCTAGAAAGTTTCCCAAATGACTAAGTGTTGTCCATGCGCCCGTATAGTGCTCATGCGCCTAAAAGTTGCCCATGCGCCTAAGTGTTCCCATGCGCCTGAGAGGCCATGCGCTCGTATAGTGGCCATGTGCCTGCATAGTTCCCATGCGCCTAAAAGACTTAGAATATTCTGGGTTTGGGAAAAAGGGGTTTTTAGGCTATGACTTGGGATGTTCCTGGGGATGATGTATGATGATTGTATGATGTTGTATGATGATGTTATGCATGTTTATGATCTGTTTTCTTTATGTTCCTTATTACGTATTATTTCGTGGCTTTACGTGGTGTGATTATGATAATGAACGTAAAGTATTATGTAATGAAAGCAGAAGTTAATGATAATGAAAAGTGGAGCGTAAAGAATGAACGAATGCATGCATGAAAGAAAGGATGAATGAATGAAAAGTCTTGCAAGCAAATGAAAGGAGGTGCAGAATTTTAAAATGTTGTTAGCTCAACTGTGTGTGATTTAGCTAACCCATAAGGATGCACACAGGGGTCTAGTCTTTGTGATTGACCAAACGAACGGGACCTTTGTCGATTACCCCGGTACTGGAGTGTTGGAGTTGTACAAGATAGTCTATATTATCAACATAGTTAAAGTCAACAAAAGTCAACGTCTCAGTCAAGGTCAACAGAAAAGTCAAACGTTGAGTTCGTGACAAAGAACCGAGTGAAGATATTGAAGATATATTGTGTTTGAGACTTTGTTGTATTAAATATATTTTGTGTGAACAAAATATATTTTATCTTGTTTTAGTCTTGTTTTAGTCAAGTTTAATAGTCTAGGGGGCTAAATGTAAATAGTGAAAGTTAGTCTAGACTATAAATAGGTTAATTGTAATTAGAGTTGGTTAATGGTTGAATGACCAATTGATTGAGGGATTACTTGTAAACACCATTCATTTGCGATCAATAGAGATCAAAGGGGTTTTGAATGTGTTTATCTTATTTTGATCTATAATCTTCATGTTATTTGATTCAAGTGTTTAACCTGGGTTAACAATTTGGTATCAGAGTCATATTGGATCAAATTCATTGAAGATTTGAAGAATTTTTGAAGTTGTTCATCTGATTTTTAGAGAGAGAAAGTGGGGGTTTAGAGAGAGAAAGTAGATCTGAGTTCAAATTTGTTCAAATTCAACATCAACAACATCAGATCTATCACTATCTACAACATATATTGGATCTACTCATCTTTTTATACAAGAAAAAACAAAGAAAAATTCCAAATCTGAGATTTTCTCTCACGCACACTAGTGTAGGTGTTCTTGGTGTTCTTGAGTCTTCATATCTACATCCAGCGAAATTAACACCCAACTGAACAAAAGTTCATATGCTTGAGCGAAAATACCAGCGAAAATGCTGCCAAAATAAAAAACTTAATCTGCGAAATTATAAGAAATCAAACTGCGAAATTAAAAAAAACAACAATCTGTGAAATTAACATTCTGCGAAACTAAAATAAAATAAATAAATTCAGATGGACATCTGTAGCCCATTAACATGCCTTCAGATGACAAAGAAGTCAACAAAGATGAGGACTTGAGATTGTTCGACACAACACCACCATCCTACACTAACAACCGCAGCAAACACAAACCACAACCACAACAACCTGCACTAACAACCGCAGCCCTAGCCGCAGCAAACACAACCCACAACCGTAGCAAACGTGACGGCTAAACCCCTAGCCGCCGCCACCTTCCTTCCACGATATCTCCTACACCACTACATATCTCAGTGAACCACCACCACCATTGGAACCAGAGTGACGAGGGGAAGAAGTTCATGTGTAATACACGTTATGACTCGTCGAAAAAGTTTGCCGGAACCCTAGCCGTTGCGAACTTCTCTCTTTGATATCTCCTTCGTTATTGATTTTCAGAGCAAACCGAGGCCACCATTGGATTCAGGAGGTTGAGTTTAGTGGGAGTAGGGGTTGTTCCGGTCATAGCTCTCCGGAATTTTTTTCCGCCCACCGCTTGCCACCTTGGTTCGCCGTAAAGGCGGCCGGAACCCTAAGGGGTCTCATCCGCATCTCTCTCTTTCTCTAAGTGTTTGTGTGTGTTTTGTTTGAGTATGATAGGGTTTGATTAGGTTAAATGGTCCTTGGGCTTCATGTGGACTAGTTAAAGTATTAAAATTTAGGCTAACAATTTGGTTGGGTTTTAAAAAAAAATCTATGTGTGGGCTAACATTTTGTTTGAGTTAAGGTGTAAGAACTGTGTGGGTTAACTTTTCATTGGGCCAAGTATTTCAGAATTTGTATGGACACACAATTTGTATGGACTAGATTAAAGATTAAAAATAAGATTTGGTTATAAAACATTAGAGATTAGCAACATATGATAAATGATAAGAACATCGGGAAACAACATGTGCAACATAAGAGAAGAAAGCTCACAGGAAAAGATTAGCAACATATAGAGGTAATTATGATGAAAATGGTATAAGAACTGTGCAAAATGAAACTATTGTGCTGAAATTTTGGCAGCAAACTCAACTAAAACAAATACTCGTCCTTAAACAAGCATGTTTAACAATGTGACAAGACTCACGGGTATAAGTGTATAATTTAAATAAATCAAAAAAATGCACAAGTCTATAATCTGAAGAAAAAGGTTAGGTTAGTTTCAAATGTTTCCAATGGGTTTAAGTGTAAAATTATAGGAAAAACATAGTAGGTTTTGATTAATTTGGAGGAAAAAAACTATAATGGTAACATTAAAAAATCCTACAATATCACTGTTATCATCCTTTCTATTTGTTATGCATGGTATATTTCTTGCATGATTGGATGAGTGTCGCCAAGGCATTTTCCAACCTACCTTAAACACTGATTATTTAAATATTTAATAGATATATAGTTAAATATTTAAATAAAATGATACTTAATCTAAATAGTTAGTTATAAAACATATAAAAAGTATATAATCTAGTGTGTACTGAATAATACTATAAAAGTTAAAAGATTTAATACTGATTATTTATACGTTAGTACTAACCATCCAAAAAAAGATTACGTGCGAAACGCTGATAAAAAAGTGTAATAGAAAAAATAATATAAAAATAAATACCTTAAACAAGAGAAGGAAAAAAAATAACGAATTCATAAATCGTGACTTTACTATAATTAACGAGCTCTATTGTAAATTGATTAAAATACAATTTTATATAACTCGAATGTTTAAGTATAAAACTTAAAAAAGTTCAGATGATTAAATGTAAAATTGATATAACTCGAATGCTTAAGTATAAAATTTAAAAAAAGTTCAGGTGATTAAAGCTCACAAAAAAGATTAGCAACATATGAAGGTAATTTATGATGAAAATGGTATAAGAACTAGTGCAAAATGAAATTACTGTGGTGAAATTTTGGCAGCAAACTCAACTGAAACAAAAACTCGTCCTTGAACAAGCATGTTTAACAATGTGAAAAGACTCAAGGGTATAAGTGTATAATTTAAATAAAGCAAAAAATGCACTAGCCTATCAATTTTAAAAAAAAAGGGTTATGGTTAGTTTCAAATGATTCCTATGGGTTTAAGTGTAAAATTATAGGAAAAATATAGTAGGTTTTGATTAACTTGGAGGAAAAAAAACTATCATGGTAAGATTAAAAAAATCCTACAATATCACTATTATCATCCTTTCTATTTGTTATGCATAGTATATTTTCTTGCATAATTGGATGAGTGTTGCCAAGGCTTTTTCCAACCTACCTTAAACACTGATTATATAAATATTTAGTAGTTATATAGTTAAGTATTTAAATAAAATAATACTTAATATAAATAGTATTTAGTTATAAAACATATAAAAAGTATATAATCTAGTGTGTATTGAATAATACTAGTGTGTGTGACCAGCGCTATGTAGCGGGGGTTATAAAATTAAAAAATTTAATACTGATTATTTATACATTAGTACTAACCACCCAAAAAAGATTACGTACGAAAAGCTGATAAAAAGTGTAACAGAACAAAATAATATAAAAATAAATACCTCAAAAAAGAGAAGAAAAAAATAACGAATGAGTAAATTGTGACTTTATTAAACGACAATTTTATATAACTCAAATTCTTAAGTATAAAACTTAAAAAAAAGTTCAAATGATTAAATATAAATTTGATATAACTTGAATGTTTAAGTATAAAATTTAAAAAAAGTTCAGATGATTAAATGTAAATTTGAAATAACTCGAAAGCTTGAATATAAAATTTTAAAAAAGAAAAAATTAGCAGGAATCAATTTTGGAAAAAAAATAAATGTATATATCTTAATATTAATTTAAAATACTACAAATAATATAATACTTAAAATAAATGTATATTAGAAATGTATTAATTGGGAGAAATTTATTACATATGGACAAATTAGGAACTACTGTATATAGCACTTGTACATTATGTTTAAAAAGTTATATAATGTGTCTTAAATTTAAGTAAAATTACAAGTGTGCGCTCATAAAATTCTTTGTATAATAGTATAGATTATTATTATCATCATTATTATAAAATAATTAGTAATTATATAGTTAACTATTATGATTATTATATAAAAATATTTAGTAATCATATAACTAAGTTTACAAATAAGATAATACTTATTAATAAATTTAAATATTAATTTAAAGTACTATAAATAATATCTCCACTCTTATATAATACATGAACCATGAGTAGAAATGTAATTTGACTAAATTTGTAAGACACAACTTTTGATATCCTCTCCCTTGCTCTCCACCTCCTTCATAATTGCTTCCCTTGTTTCAAAATCGTTCTTCATCTATATCCCGCTTGATCTTGGTTTGGTTGAGTTGATTTATAAAAGGGGATTTATTCATGATGCTGATCCAAGTTTGGACTCATGTATTTTAATGTTTGCATTATTTAAGTTAGATCTTTCAAAGTAGCTGAAACTTGAATGCCGATGCAGTTTCCTTAGGTGCACTTGTTTATTATATGACATATCAGTGATTGTTAAAGTCTTTACTTCCTTTTGCAGGAATCTCGCAGTTGAAGTCCTTTTTTGTTCGATCTAATAGTTCTCTTATATTATATTGTGGGTGGAGATTTCCTTACGTTAAATACTTTGTATGTTATATGTTTACTCATTCAATTCAGTTATATTGTGGCTGTTACTTCATCTTTATTTTAGAAGATATTTTGGTAGCTTTGAGAAGCATGTTTTTAGATAAGAAACTATTTTATAACTTTAGGAGAACCTTTAACACATATATGAAACCAAAGAGAATTAATACTTAATATCTTCGTTGGGTAGGTTTTTACAGGTTCTATTACCAGTAACAAATAGTATGCTAAATACACTTGTTTAGAGTTATAGGGTAATTGTTTTTAACAAAGTAATTTTGAGGGTTGTGTTATAAATGTTTCAGAAGTTGAATGATTTTGTAAGCACGTAAATGAATCTCGCTTGCTTTATAACTTTCTTTGTGCAGATGCTCTTGTATGGTGATTTTAATTGTAGATTCAGATGTTAGCTGCATATTTGTTAGTTAAAACTTTGAAGTTGTGCCTATATTTGTTTTTGGCAGCAAGCTGCAAATGCAATACCAAAGTTAAAAACACAACCATATTTGCTAAATCCTGCTATACAGTCCTTGAGTGATTCTCTATTGAAGCATGCTTGGTGTAGCATAAGGATAAAGATATGAGTCTTTGGTTTCCATCTTTGTATGTGAAATACTTAGTCTTTGGTTTTAGTTATGCGGATTTTAGGGTAAATGGTTTTACCCAAATACATTTTTACAGTTTTTATCAAATTTCTTTATGTTTAATCACATTTGTAAGGCATCTTTCAACTTTTATTTGTATGTTTGGGGAGCTTGATATTCCTGGGTATTTAGGTCTGCTAGTTTTGCCTCCATTGCATTAACATATTTCTATAACAATGCTGCATTTGTTAGTTCCTAACCGAGCAAGAAACAATTTTTTACTATTTTTAGAAATCTAGTAATGATCAGTTAGAGATTGTTAATTTTATATGTATGATCATCTATGCATTTAAGCTTGTAAGGATTATTGAAAGGTTGATGCACCAAAAACAACCCAAGTGTTTCCTGAATGCATGCACTTGGTACTTAGTAGAAGTTGTGCAGGACCGGTGAAAGGTGGTCACTTACAACACAACAACACAAAGAGGAGATTAACCAAACTTTAATCAAACAATAAACTGGATTAACCACAAGTATGATACTAAGAACATAAGTAATGAGTAAGAGACAGAACAAGAGAACACAAGAGATTGGGTTTCAAGGATGCAGTATATTGCTTTCTCAAGTTCTATTACAAGTGTTACAAAGCATAAAGAACGATACAAGAACATGGAATACTTATACTACAACCTTCAGCCAGCTATACTTTGAAAGCCAGCTGGATACAATTGACTAGACACAAACAAAATCAATTGTAGAATCAAAAGGCATATCTGCCTTTTGACTTGTGACTATGACATGCCATAGCTCACATCCTAATATATTATAAAAAGGATAAAAATACATAAAGTAGAAAGTATGGACTCAAGACCTCAATGTATAGTTACCAAAAGCATGGACCTTTCACCAACTCATGTAAGTTGGTGACTTTACAGAGTTGCAATAGAAAGGTGGTCCAGCTTTATGGTAAAGTACATCAGATAAAGGCATATCTCTAAAAGTCTTCGGAAGAAATCTGTCTTCACTATTTGGCTTTGGAAGACTTTGTCTTTGAAGCTTCGGAAGACTTCACTTTTGGCTTCAGAAGATATTGGTCTTGGCTTCGGAAGATTTTACACTTAGAATATTTCTAGTGCATGGTGTAAAACTTCCAAAGCATTTCTACTTCAGTTCTTTAGTGCATGCTTGCAGAGAGACTTTGGATGTTTTGGCTGCATCAGACTTATAGGAATCCTTACAAACTCCCCCTAGGCTGATGCTACAAAAACATTTAGAAGATCTTCAGATGTTTGTAGTCTTCAGCACAATGATGACCATACCTTCTTCATTAGATGGTCAGGATCATTCAGACTCTCATAGTATCTTCTCATCTCAAAGAGATCATGCAGAGGTAAGTTGATTATGTCTTGCCATGTATAGACATTCTCAACACCTTGATCTCTGATCACATGCCATCTTTCCGGATTAGTAGTGAAGGTCCAGGATAAGATGGGTGTCTCAGCTGCAAGAGGAGCCACTTGAATTGGAGTTGATTGGGCTGCCTCTTCATGCACTTCCTCAGGTTGATCTGACTCAGCCTGAGGTGTAGAGGTAGATGATTCAGGCTTCTTCTTCTTAGACTTTGGTTTAGAAGCCATCCTCTTCTTCCTCTTAGAAGACTTTAACTGAGAAGACTGGTGTGCAGCACCTTGTTGATCATCCTTGTCTTTCTAAGTTGGGTGTTCCTCCCTCACAAGTTCAGAAGGAGAGGGAGTTTGACCCTGCTGTGGATCAGAAGATGAAGCTTGTTGAGGCTCAACAGGAGGTCCGGGTTGTGTTGTCTCAGGTTGTTCAACCTTAACCTCCACTTCAGGTGGAATTTGACTTGGAGGAGAGTATAAGTCAATCAGCTCTTCACTCTTGATCTTCTGCTTGATTACCCTGATATGCTCATCCATTGTAGATAGAGACATAGGGCCAAGTCTCCTTCCGAAGAATCCATACAGCTTTAAGAAGCTCATCATCTTTTGTCTGTCAGCAGATTTCTTCATACTCTTTTGGATGATGGCTCTTGACTTTGCAGCCTCTTCCCTCATCTTTCTCTTTGTAGCCTTTTGTTCTTTGAGCACTTGAAGTTCAACCTATTTGAGATACTCAAACTCAATATACTCAAAGGATAAGGGAAGAAGTGCAGATGCCTGGTAGAGACCTGTGGCACTCAGGTAGTTGATCATGTTTTGTCTGTCTGTTTCTTTGTCTACCTGAGGTTCTTGTGTAGATGCCATAGTCTCTTGCACAGGGCTTTCTTGAACTGGGGAGAGAGTAGGAGCATGCTTGTATAGTCTTTTCTATCTCTTCTCCTCTTTGAATTGGAGAAGTAACCTTGCATCCTCTTTTTCTTTCATCTCTCTTGACACTTCCATGTTAGCCAGTTCATTTAGTTGCTCTAAGGAGAGAGATATAATCTCATCTATGTCATAGTTCCTGGTCTGCAGGTAAGTAATCCTGACTGCCCTCAACTCATCATCTTGAGTGTTTGGTCTGGGAGCAGCCCTGATTGCAGCTTGCATAAAACCTGAAGACCCAGAGGAACTTTCTTCCCTTAGCTTCCTCTTCTTCTCTCTCTCCTCCTTCTCAATTTCCTCAGGAGTCAAAATCCTTTTCCCTTTGTCACCCACAGACCTTTGTGACTCAGGGTGGATAGAGGTTTGGCCTTCATTGCTTGGTGTAGCATCTATGCTCTGGCCAGAGAAAGGTTGTGAGACACCTTCACCAGCAGGTGTTTCACCGAGGGAATGAATTTCTGAAGCAGTTGTTGGTGTGACAGGGCTCTCAGGCTCTATCACTGGGCCTTCAGCCAAGGTTTTCCCTTTGAAGCTAATCTCAGGGTCTGCCTCAGCATCCAGTTGACCATTGACATTACCTGATTGCCTTTGTCTCCTTCTTAGGCTGAACTCTTCAGTAATTCTATCTTGAATTTTGAGTGCTAACCTGTCAGCTTGTCTTGATTTGCTTGGATTGACAAGTGGCATGTTGACCAGATCAAGACCTTCATAGTAGTTCAAGGTTTGAAAATCAAATACTTTTTGTTGCCCTTGAACTCTGTAAGGAATAAGGGCTCTTCTATCAGCATCATACATCCACCCAATGATGTAGTTTGAAGTTTCTTGAGGTGGGGATGACATAGCCCTTGGTATACCTTCCTCAAAGAGACTCCTGATGATAGAGTCTATAGAGTCCACATTAATATGAAGTTGAGGAAGTTGCTGAGTATGCACAATTGCAAGTGAGGATGATGAGTCCTCAATATCCATACTCTCTGAAGAAATCTCAGGTTCTATGTCTGTAATGACTTTCTCCCCCTTTTTGGTAGCATCACCCTCTTGCATAGGTGAGCTAGAGGTTAGGTCAACCACATTCACAGGTTCTTGTGTTCCTGGTTGAACTCTTCTTAAAGGTCTCCCAGCTAGTTTTTCCCTGAGATAAGATATCTCAAGTTGTTGATCATTGACCTTCTTGTGAAGGGTAGTCACCTGAGATTCAAGGTGACTAACCTTAGAGACTAAATAGGAGCATGTTTTTGACAGTTTTTGCACCTTTAGTCTCAGATTCCCCTCTTCTTCATCAGAAGAATCATTGGGGGATGAGATGATTGGACCAAAGTCCTCTCTCTTACCACCAGCTTCAGGTTCTTGGCTGTTGGATTTCCTCTGCTCATTGACATTCTCAGTTGAGATGTAAATGGGATGAGTTGCCATGGTTGAGGTCTTAATAATGTAATCACTTGCAAAAGTGAGAGCCTCTTCCATATGGATATCCTAAACAGGTTCAGAAGTATCCACCTCAGTTATAGGTGACTGATGTGGGCTACGCTGAGGAGACTCAGGAGTACTCATCTTTCTTTGAGTAGGGGAAGAGAAGAGAGACTCATGGTACTCACTGAAACCTAAGTCTTCATCAGTATAGAATGAAAGGTTGGGAATGGGTTGATTTAGATCCAAAGGCTGGGGATGGTAGCTGTCCCCTGAAGGTTGTTCACTTGAGTGGTGAGACTCAGAGTGAAGGCTTAAGGCAGTTGGGCTTGTGAGCTCATCAGGGTGAGCATGAGGAACCTCAGCCCTGATTGTTGAAGAGATGGGAGTGGTTTGCTCCTCAAGGGAAGTGGGAGCTCTAGTGTCCACTTCCTCCTATATTGGTGAGTATATGGGGACCTGTACAGACTCAATAGCTTGAGCAGGGGTTCGTTTGGATTTTCTTTGGTAGTTGAGGGTTACTTGTGGCCTTTTTGGTGGTAGAGAGGTAGAAGGTGTGGGTTCAACACTATTTTGTGTTGCTAGGTTGTCACCTTGAGCAATGAGCTCTAACATTTTTGGGACAAGGGCTGTTTCTACCCCTGAGAAGCCTACAGTTGGCTTCTTCATAATTTTAAAGATGTCGGGCTTCATCTGTCCCAATTTAAAAATATTATCTGTTTCCCTCAACTATGAGCCCAGTTCACAGTTGAGAATGTGTTGAACATATCTAGGAAACATATAATACTCTAAGGAGTCCAAGTTAGCAAGCAAATTTGTATAGACAAATTGAGAGTACCTGAACTTGACCCCTTGAACCATTCCATGCACTATGAAGGAGAGATCCTCAGGAATCTGATCCCACCCTCCATGCTTATTTGACAAGCTGTGGATAACCACATGGAGTAGGTATTTCCACTGGGAGGAGACCTTCCCTTTTCTGAAGGTCTTTACAAAGAAATCTCCCTCATAGCCCATCTGCTCAAAGGAATGATTGACAGCTTCCTTTGGGAAGGACAACTCACATTCTTCATCATCCAGTTGCAAGTGAGTGTTGATGATGGGCGAAGTGATGAAGATTGTCCTCCCTTGCAATGTGGCAGACAGTGCATTCTCCCCATCCATGATGACCTCTTGGCAGGTCTTCCAAAATTCAAGCAGATGATCCTCATAAAGAGTAGGATCAATGGTTAGGGAGGTGAAGTTATTTTATAAAACTAAGAAACGGCAAATCTCTGAGAAACTATCATCTTTCTTAGAGCTTAACAGAGCAACCTGGTTGTGTTGCCTGTGAAGTTGCATGGAGAAATGTGGGTTGTTTCTGCGGTTAAGGTTGGCCATTTGAGAAGCTTAAGGATGAAGAAAGATGAAAAGAAAAGGCGGTTTGGGAATTAGATTTGAGGAATAGTAGAATTGAAGAAGATAGTGAGGGAGAGGGGGAACCGTTGGTATTTATGTGAAAAAGGATTTGAACCAAAGTTAATGAAAGAGGATAAACTTTGAAATCCAAATGTCGGTCCCACCTCTGAAAGAGTAGTTTACTTTTGCTCAAAAAGTAGTTTTCTTGGAATTTGAAAAGCTTCCGAAGGTAAATTATCTTCGGAAGTTTTAATGAAAAAGCTTCCGAAGCTAAAATGACTTCGGAAGAATTTCCTGAGAATCTTGAAAATTTTGTGTCAGGATCAGCGATCTCAAGTTTGATGTATTAGAGAGTAATGCAGCGGAATGAGATCAAGAATTAGACAAATTATAGCAAGAGTTTGATATTTGTAAACAAATACGAGAGAATATATTTCTGTGATAAGGAATGTTTCAATAATGCCCAATATTATTGCTCAAATCATTCACCTCTTACAATAAGGTTGACACTCCTTATATAGAGTGCAATCACTGCTGTAATCACGGGATAGTGATAACTAGCAGATCTAGTACAAAAATAACTAACACTTAACAAACTACTGAAATGTTCACAACTACTGAGAACATGTCAGAGTGCTAAGTATAAAACATGAAACTACTGAAAGGAAAACTACTGAAACTACAACGACTGAAGAACAAACTCTTCAGTCGTTTTACAAAACTACTGAAAAGATAAAACATAAAACTACTGAAAAGTAAACCGTCACAACTACTGAAGAAGTCCTCTTCAGCTGTTATGACATCTGATATTTGGTCTTCAGCACTTGTGTCTTCAGACTTTGTCTTCAGCACTTGTCTTCAGACTTTGTCTTCAGCACTTGTGTTTTCAGACTTTGTCTTCAGGTGTTATCTTCAGCTGTTGTGGACTTCAGTAGTTGTTGTGACGTCTGTGGGACTTAAAGGTTTTTCTGATCCGGCTCATTGGTTCTTTTGGTCCAACATTTTGCTTCAGAAGAGAAATAAAAACTTGAATACTTTGTATGTAAAACAACAAAGCTTCCGAGAGTTAATTTTGTTTCGGAAGGAAAAAGTCCTTGAAAAAAAATAAGTGTCTGAGACAAGTATTTAGGCTTCGGAAGACAGATTGAAACATCTTCCGAAGGTAAAATTTCTTAGACAATTATTTATTTTGAAGACATGATTTTCTTCCGAAGATAAAAATATATCTTCCGAAGGATCAGAAAATTTTCAAGAATCTAAGGAAAATCTTCAAAAAAAATTTTTTTTATCCAAAGAAAAACATGAGCTTATGAAAGTGATGAACTAGACAACTTAGGACACACATATTTTAAGAAATAAGTAGAATTAGTTTTTAAGAAAAAAATCTACTCAAAGTTAATCATCCCAATAACTGATATTAGATATTTAAATCTCTGTTCATCAAAAGCTTTTGTAAACAGATCAGCATATTGTTCATCTGTATGAACTTTGACTAGTTTAATTAATCCCTTTTCATAGTTATCTCTTATTATATGATACCTGATATTGATGTGTTTGGTTCTTGAGTGATGCACAGGGTTCTCAGTGATAGAGATAGCACTATTGTTGTCTATATGAATAGAAGTCTCCTTGAAGTTAAATCCATAGTCCAGCATCTGATTTTGAAGCCAAAGCACTTGAGCACAGCAACTTGCAGCAGCAATGTATTCAGCCTCAACAGTTGTTGCAGACACACAAGATTGTTTCTTGCATTGCCATAAGACAACCCTTCCATCAAGCAATTGACATCCCCCAGATGTAGACTTTGCAGTCATATTGCAACCACCATAATCACTATCTGTATAAGCATACAGATTGAAGTCAAGATTCTTGGATACCATAAACCAAGTGTTGAAGCACCTTTGAGGTATCTTAGAATCCTCTTGACAGTGATGAGGTGAGACATCTTAGGGTTCGCTTGATATCTTGCACAAATGCATGTAGCAAACATGATATCAGGCCTGCTAGCAGTAAGATACATAAGAGACTCAATCATAGCCCTGTATAAGTGTTCATCTACACACTCCCCCTCAAGATCAAGTCCAAGGGAGTGGTTTCTGGCTATGGGTGTCTTAGCAATCTTACAATCAGTCATGTTGAACCTCTTGAGTATGTCCTGAACATACTTTGACTAACTTATGAAGATACCATCTTCAACTTGCTTTACTTGAATTCCCAGAAAGAAATTGAGTTCTCCCATTGCACTCATTTCAAATCTGTTTTTCATCAGCTTCTCAAAGTCTTCGCAGAGCTTTGGATTAGTTGAACCAAAGATGATGTCATCTACATACACTTGAACTAGCAATATGTTATTTCCCTGTCCTTTGATGAAGAGAGTTCCATCTATAGTACCTCTCCTGTATCCATGTTTGCAAAGATACTCAGACAATGTCTTATACCACTTCCTGGGTGCCTGATACAGCCCATAAAGAGCTTTGTCAAGCTTGCAGACATAATCAGGATGATCAGGGTCTACAAAACCAGTTGGCTGTTTGACATACACCTCTTCATCAATCACTCCATACAGAAAAGCACACTTCACATCAAGTTGAAAGACCTTGAAGTTCTTGGATGCACCAAATGCCAGGAATATCCTAACAGCTTCTAGTCTTGCTACAGGAGCAAAAACATCAGTGTAGTCAATCCCTTCTTCTTGTGTGTATCCTTGAACAACTAGTCTAGCCTTGTTCTTGATGATAATGCCTCTATCATCCTTCTTATTCCTAAACACCCATTTGGTTCCAATGGTAGTCTTCCCATGAGGAAGAGGACAAAGGTTACAAACTTTTTGTCTTTTGGATTGAAGCAACTATTGTTGCATAGCTTTAACCCAACTTCCATCCTTTAGAGCCTCATCAACTTTCTTTGGCTCTATCTGAGATAAGAAACAAGAGTGAATACAAACATTTGCTTCATGGGTTTGTCCTCTTGTTCTTACCCCTGTGACAACATCTCCAATGATGTTTGTGGTAGGGTAAGACTTGTGGATCCTAAGCTGAGGGATCACAGCAAGTTGCTGACAAAGATCCAAATTTCAGAAATTTAGATCTGGCATAGATGATTCACCCTCCACATCACCACACTTATCAAAATTGACTTGATCTAATGAGTGTGTGACATCATTGATGTTGTCATCTATGGTGTGGTTATTAGCATCAAGGAATTCTAGATCACTTTCACCATCACCATTGTTGTCTTCTATAATTAAGGTATCTTTGTCTGGTTGTGGAGCCTCTGAGCTGGAATTTGAAGGCACCCCACATGTATCAGCTGAGTTTGTCATTGTAGTGCTGATAGAAACCTCATTTGCTGAAGTAGTTCCAACTGGAGCTGAAGATGTATGAGTTGAAGGTCTTCTTAGCTCAAATCTTGGATCAGGATCACCTGTATTTAAATTTTCTGCAGATCCCTGAAACATTCTCACAAGATTTGTTAAAACAGTTGGTAACTAAATCAAGATCAAATAGCCAATCAGGACCAAAACCAGCCACACAGGGTGTGTGTTCATTGAAAGTCACATTGGCTGACTCCTCAACAATTCTAGTTCTGAGATTGTATACTCTATAAGCCTTAGCCTGAGAAGAGTATCCAATGAAGTGTCCATCATCTGATTTCTCAGCAAATTTGGCAATTTGATCTTTGGTATTCAAGATGGTGCAAGGACATCCAAATGACCTGAGAAAGCCAATGAAAGGTTTTCTCTTGTGCCAAAGTTCATAAGGAGTCTTACCATGTGTCTTAACTACTAAAACTCTGTTTTGCACATAGCAAGCAGTGTTTACTGCCTCTGCCTAGAATGGGCAGTTTAGAGTCACACAACATAGTTCTTGCAGCTTCAATTAGTGTCCTGTTTCTCCTCTCAGCAACACCATTTTGCTGAGGAGTCCTGGGAGCACTATATTGTCTTGTAATACCTTTTTCATCACAAAAAGCATCAAGGTTTTGATTCTTGAATTCAGTCCTTTGATCACATCTTGTGGTTTTGACCTTGTGATCACTTTGATTCTCAATTTTTAAGATGAAATTCTTTAGAATCTCAGGGGTCTCATCCTTAGTTCTAAGAAAGAAAACCCAAATGAATCTTGTAAAATCATCTGTGATCACCAAACAATAAGAGGTCCTTCCTAGACTCATTACACTGGTGGGGCCAAAGAGATCCATATGTAATAAGTGTAGGGGAGTAGTGATGGAGTTCCTTTTCTTAGGCTTGTGAGATACCTTATGTTGCTTCCCTTTCAGGCATGCAACACAATGATCATCACTTGTAAACTCTTTCTTTGGCATTCCAGTTACCAAATCATGTTTAATTAGTTTATTCATGTTCTTAAAGTTTACATGGCACATTCTTTTATGCCATAGGAAAGACTCATCACTATTGGCTTTAGACAGAAAGCATGAAACTTCTCCAGAGGGAGATGTTTCTTGCAAGTCCATCTTGTACATGTTTCCTTTCCTGGGGCCTCTAAGCAGAATGTGCTCATAAGGAATGACCACTCCAGGCTTGAGAACAATGCACTCATGCTCAGTAAAGAGCATGTTATGACTCTGATCACAAAATTAGGATACACTCAGAAGATTGTACCCAAGCTCCTTGACAAAGTTTACCTTTTCAATGTTGAGCTTACCATTTGTGACCTTGCCCCTTCCAGAAATGTAACCACCTTCATCTCCTCCAAAAGCAACTAGTCCTCCATCAATCATTTCAAAGTTATAGAGTAGTGACCTATTGCCTGTCATGTGCCTAGAACAGCCACTATCAATGATCCAGACATTCTTGTTTTTCTTGAGTTGTTCCTTGGCTTCATCATGATCTGCCATTAGTGCTTGGTTTGGAGAAGCATCTTCCACCTGAAAGCTCCAGTCAAAGCGTCCTTCTTCAACAGCAACAACAGCTTGTTGCTTTGGCTTCTCATTCTGATGGGCTTTCTCAGTGTAGTTTGGTCTGGTTTGTGCTTGGCCACCATTTGTTTTAGGTGCCTTACACTCTCTAGCAAAGTGTCCCATCAGGTTACAGTTGTAACACTTGACTTTGCTTTTGTGCAAGCCAAACTTTCCACTGGTTGCATTGCCTGAAAACCTCCTTCCAGTTCTCTTGTAGAACTTCTTGGCTCTGTGAGTGAGAAGAGCCATCTGCTGGACTATTTCTATATATTCCAGATCATCTGGATGGATACAATCCAGGTCTTCAAGAGTGAAAAGAGAGTTGCCATAACTTTCATCAGTAGACACAAAAGCTTGAGAAGAGCTTGTCTCTTGGAATGGGCTTCCTTGAGTGTAGTTCTCCATGGGTGTCTCTGGGAAGATGATGAAAGGACCTTTTAGTGAATTGTCAGGGTAGCATATGAGATGATGTTGGGGTTCTATGCTATCCCTTTCAACCACATGCAGGGCTGAACCCAATTGATTGTTGGAGTTGCCAGATGAACCTTGCATATTCATCTCCATCTGGTAGCCACTGAGAATCCCATATAACTCTGTCAGAGTAAGAGTTTTGAGATTTTCAGTCCTCTTGATCACTACACAATAGTGTGTCTATTACCTAGGAAGTGAGGACATGAACTTCCTTACAATGTCTTTATTCTCAAGACGAACTCCTCCATCCATAAGGGTATCCACTATCTCAACATACCTAAAGTATTGCTGAGTCATGGTTTCACCTGTTTTGAAAGTGAAGTTTTCAAACTGCTGCTTCAGGAGATCCTTCTTGTTCTCCTTGGCTTTAGAGGAGCCTTCATACATCAGCTTTAGTGCATCCCACAGCTGTTTAGCTGTTTTGCACTTCTTGAAACCTCTGTACACAGAGTTTGGAAGGTCAGTTTGAAGAGCTGTCATGGCTTTTCTGTCAATCTCTACTCTCTTCCTATCTTCATCAGAGTAGTTAGCCACATCTTTGGGGATCATACCAGCACCGGTAGCAGAAGGAGTGCTGGGTATGAAAGGTCCATTTTCAACAGACTCCCACATTCTTGAGTCTAGAGACCTGATGAAACCTTCCATTCTCATACACCAGGTATCAAAGTCATCAAGAGTGATCAGTGGGGACTTGTTCATGGTTCCAGTTTCCATATCAGTCTTGGAAATGGCTGCCATTTGAAAAGTTTAGTATTTGTGTGTGTGAGGGATCTTAAGATGGTGAGATCTTATATCAGGAGCCTGAAATGCTCTGATACCAATTGCAGGACCGGTGAAGGGTAGTCACTTACAACACAACAAGACAAAAAGAAGATTAACCAAACTTTAATCAAACAGTAAACTGGACTAATCACAAGTATGATACTAAGAACACAAATAATGAGTAAGAGACAGAACAAGAGAACATAAGAGATTGGGTTTCAAGGATGCAGTATATTGCTTTCTCAAGTTCTATTACAAGTGTTACAAAGCATAAAGAAAGATACAAGAACATGGAATACTTATACTACAACCTACAGCCGGCTATACTTTGAAAGCCAGCTAGATACAATTGACTAGACACAAACAAAATCAATTGTAGAATCAAAAGGCATATCTGCCTTTTGACTTGTGACTATGACATACCATAGCTCACATCCTAATATATTACAAAAAGGATAAAAATACATAAAGTAGAAAGCATGGACTCAAGACCTCAATGTACAGTTACCAAAAGCATGGACCTTTCACCAACTCATGTAAGTTGGTGACTTTACAGAGTTGCAGCTGAAAGGTGGTCCAGCTTTATGGTAAAGTACATCAGAAAAAGGCATATCTCTAAAAGTCTTCGAAAGAAATCTGTCTTCACTATTTGGCTTCGAAAGACTTTGTCTTTGAAGCTTCGGAAGACTTCACTTTTGGCTTCGGAAGATATTGGTCTTGGCTTCGAAAGATTTTACACTTAGAATATTTCTAGTGCATGGTGTAAAACTTCCGAAGCATTTCTACTTCAGTTCTTTAGTGCATGCTTGCAGAGAGACTTTGGATGTTTTGGCTGCATCAGACTTATAGGAATCCTTACAAGTTACTTCGGAAGTTTTACACTCAACACAAGAAAATATTCGATGTAACGCGCCTATTAATCGAATCTCTTATAACACGAACGGTTTTAGAATCCCATGAGTGATCCATAACTAATACATGAGTGACTTGTCAATTTCATCCTTGTGAAGCCTCGTTATTTTCATTAAACTAATTTCTTGCTAAATAAATATACACATTACGATTTGCATCCTTGGTTGCTAGATTACTGTTGCATAATCGATGCAGCTGCAAAAGCGAAGAAAAGCTTCGGTAAAGACAACTAAGATTGATGAAAAAACAATGATCATGAATGCTAGGGCGGGGAATAATCAAAGAAAATAAGGCTTAAAAGTTGGGCTGAAGTAAGCGAGGCACATGTTAAATTGCCAATGAAGGCAAAACGGGCCAAGGATTCATATGTTCATCATTTTTTTCAATTGATATACATTTAACTTTAATTTGCTTTGTAAAACAAGAGGCCACGTTGATTTGTTGTTAGCTTTAAACGTTGCAAGCTGTTGAATTTTGAATAATTTTTTTTAACATTTTGGTTCGTTTATTGTTATATGTTAGTTTTACATTTCTTTTATATCTATTTTTTTAATCTAACTATCAGAGCGTTATTCTTTTTACAGTTCAACGCATCGTAACGCGTGGGGGTATACCACTAGTAATATATAATGTATTAATAATATGGATTAATTAATGTATTATTTAGAATAAGTCTATTAAATGATGGGCAAAACATGAATGCTTGTATAGAATACTTGTACCTAATGCTTAAAATTTTGTATTAGGTATATTTTTTTTTGTAAAATTACATTTATGTTCTAAGGTTTTACTTTGTATAGTAATATAGATATAGATATTAGTTAGGAAAAGTTTATTAAATGAGGGCAAATTAGAAATTATTACATAGAACATTTGTATTTTAGCTTAAAAAGCTGTTTTAGGTGTCTTAAACTTTATGCAAAATTACAAACGTGCCCGTCTCAAATGCTAAAATAATTATGTGTTATTTCAAGTCTTTTTTAGTGTGAGTTTGGTATTTGGTTTGGAACTAAAATTAAGCTCCTAGTGTTACGACGAAGGTGTAAAACCATGCCAAATAACACCAATTTCACACAACCGCTAACGACCACAACACTGAAGTTGCGGTGTGTTGATACGAAGAATTTAGACCAAAACGTAAAACATAGGAAAATATAAATAAGTCGAGCTAAGATTCGTGTGTTGTGACGAACCCTTCAAAAGGAGAAAATAGACGTAAAAAATGTTGAACCACACACACACACACATTGTGTTGTGTTAATTTACCAAATTTACAACGAAACGTAAAAATATTGAATCACACATGCATGTTATGTCGTGTTAACTTGCAAACTTAGAACGAAACGTAAAATGATGATTTACGAAATATGAAAAGTATATGTGAGCAAAGTTGAAAATATAAACATTGTGAGATTAAATTGCAATTTATGAATAGTTTTGGGTTAAAAGTAAACAAAGTCAAATTTGATAAGTTTAATTGTTAAATATGAAAAACTTTATGTTAAAAGTGAAAAAATAATTTTTTTTAAAAAAGTCTCTATCCCTATGCATAAATTATGCATAAATGAGTTGATAATTAGTAATATATAAATATGAACATCCAACAAATATTTGTAACCACTTAATATCATAATTAGAGATCTTGTACACTCGTGCGGAGAATCATGAACTTGAAGGACAACGAATAACAAGGAACTGGACTCATTAGACCAAGATTATCAAAATTTGTTCCATACTAAGGTATTTTCAGGTAGGGTTCAACAATTTGATCTTCAGTCTAATTTCAAATCCGAATAGAATTTTAAATTTATAACTTTCGACATAATTTCGTTTTGAATTTCGAATTAGAAATGCATATATATATAAATATATATTTATGAATATTTATATTTATTTTATACAATATATAAAATTTATTATATATACTATTTTAAGGTTACAAATATATGAAATAAAGGATAAACAACTAAAAAATGTATATATTTGAGTTAATTTCAATTTTACTCCTTAATATTTGATAAAAGTAACATTTTTTTCTCCGAACTTTTGAAAACATCAATTTCAGTATAAAAGTTTCATAGTTTGTTTCAATTTTAATCCAAAAGTTTTATTATTTTAGATTCAGTTTGAAAGACCTAATGAAACGTTTGAAATTAAATTGAAACAACTTATGAAACTTTTGGAGATAAATTGAAGTTTTTAATATTAAAAAAATAAAAAGAAAAAGTGGTAAACCAATTTATTACTTATAGTCCATTTGATTAACCTAACTAAAAGCCCATTCCCAAATAACCTAAATAAACGGCCAACAAAGGACTACTCAAAAATAAAAATAAAAAGTGGTAAACTAATTTGTTATCAAAAAGTCTAGGAGAGTTTCCTGAGTTACTGGTTAGCTATTACAGTATGTCATTTTAATTTTGCTATGTTTATTGCTACAACGTTTGTTTCCGTCTAAAAAAATTAATTTATATAATTTAATTGGTTAGGGCCCAGGGGTCTTTTTCCGACTTGTTCAGACATTAAAATCTTCAGAACTGGCCGTGGATAACCGTTTATACTTTTATCTACTTTGACTCCTTTTATTTTCTCCTGTTTTTATCTTTATGTTGCGGTAAATCCATAATATAGTTACGAATTCGGTAATTCGGTTTATATTCGTTTCGCAATTGCTTAACCGATTTCCATCATGTGACTTTGTTCGCCAATATCTTTAGACAAAGTCTTAATTTTCAAAAGAAATAATTTCTTTTAAAACCATTAAAAGTTGACTACCTTTTCAATAACTCCTCAAACTCATAACCGACGGAAACACGCCAAGAGCCAACTTCCTTAGCATGAGATATAACTGCTATTCTTAGTGTGCAAGTAATTTGTTAGGATTTTTTTATTTTTGTTTCCGTTATTATCATAATCATAATATATTTTTATATTTAATTAGATTTAGATAATCCTAATCTACTATAAGAAAATGATTTAAGCCAGTGCACACAGATATAAATGTCTTACGTGAATTTATAACAGAGCGAACAAATGTTAACTGGCCTGCACAAGGCCTGATACAAACAATATACCATCTCTTATACAGACGTATAATAAACTGAATTAGAACAAACAGATAGATATAAAATGCCTTATACAACAAACAAAGTATGGCTGTACGCACTAACCTACACAAGTCTTATATATAGTTTTATACATACGTATAAAATCAAAGCCAATCAAATCAATACGAAAATATTTACTATATATAAATTCAAGTATACAACTACTAGCATAGCCTAATAGCAAAATATGTACACCCTTCATCAAAATACGTTAAGTTCAAGTCTCACTTAAAACATGAAGTAGTAATTAAGTACAACCAATAATCCTTAACTCAAGTGATTAAGATGATCAGATGAACCAGTAAATTACCCGCTAAAAAGTAAATTAGTTATCGTATAGATTAGAGACCCGTAATATATATATATATATATATATATATATATATATATATATATATATATATATATATATATATATATATATATATATATATATATATATATATATATATATATAAATTCAGGAATTCCACAAGCTTTTATCATATATTCGAGAGTTTCATCATATTAAACCCCCATCTCCACAGAGGTTCAAGTTTCCCCAATCGGAAAATATCCAGCTCATCATCACCGACTAATCGCCGGCGCCGATGCACGAAACTGATATTCACGATCTCTCCGACGACGCCGATTACGCCGCCGCGTCTAAACAAGTAAGCAAAACATTCATTCAACTTACGAAATCACAAGTAAACGATCATCGTATGTACATTATCGCGATCGGTGCTTTTCCATGATTCGTTACGGTTAAAGTTAGTTGTAGATCGATTTGAAAGTGATTGATGTCAGTTGAATTAAGTTTGATTGATTGTTTAGATTTTGTGTGAATTAGGGCTATTTGATCGGTTTTGTTGGTTTATTGGGATTTGAATCGAGTTTGTAAGATCATTGGAAGTAGGATGATCTGTTTGTGTATGGAGATCTAATTTGGGAAGGTGTTTATGTGTATCCGTATTTATGTGAGACGTTAGGCGGATTCTGAACTGCTTGGATTCGGTTGTAATTTATAACTGCTGTTGACCGTTGGTTATATTTAGAAAGTTGTTGAAATTTGTGTGTTTTAGGGCGTGGTCAAACGTGACTGTTGAGGAATAGTAGTGGGTTTAGTAAGGAACTGTGCTGTGTGTTTTAAAAGATGTATTCTTTAGTGAAGGATGCAATGGATTTTATGCATATTGACAGTTGTTTTGAATTTGGAAGAATGATGAGAAGTTAATAACTAAGTGATATTTTCTTGTGTTTGGGTAGATAATTTAGTATTCAGACAACACCTTAAAAGTCTCTTGCTTTTGTTGGATATTCAAGTAACTATACTGAAATCAACATTTATGTTTCCAGTAATCTACTGGAAGCTACTAAGGCAAAATTAATCACATGCATATATTGAGAGGAGATAAGCTACACATTGGCTAAGCATGCTAGGCCTTGTATGAGAAAGTTTTCAATGAAACTTCTGATTAACAAATGCTACAAATGGGAAGAAACTTATAACTTATAATGAGCGTGTTGTAAGGAATGCTTCTTAATTGGATGATAGTGCTATAACCTATAGGCTGATTACAAAAATGACCTCACTTAAGATATCATGTCATTTGTATGGTTGGATTGATCAGGAACAATATAGTCCCATAGTTCCTTATGTTTGCATTAGGTTCCCTGCAGCCCCCTTGCCACATATGAACATATGCAAGTGTGATTAGGTAGCTAAGTTCTGCAGTTGTTGTGTAATACAGCTAGAAACTATATCTTGGAGTGATAGTGTGTGCTAAGTGAACTGACAACTTTGGTGCAACTCAATGATATTTTTTCTTCCCACTAAATATTTCGGATGCAAAAACAGAATTTCAAGTAATAATGGTTAGTATTCCTAGTTGTTATGTAACTGATATATTTTTTTGCTTTAAATTGGCTTTATATGAAAACCAACATCATCTGTACTTAAACTCTACTTGTTCTATGTACATTTATAGGGCTCTTCAAGTATGAATCGTAGTGATAGTAGCAAGCAAAGCTTTTCTAGCGATGCGGAAGATGCCGAAATAGTGTACTTGAAGGATAATGTGGCGATTCATCCAACTCAATATGCTGCAGAAAGGATCAGTGGACGTTTAAAGTTGATTAAGCAGGGTTCTTCACTATTAATGGTAATGTGTACTTGTTGTGAAGTAGTTATTCATTTTTTCTGTGATACATGGCCTGTTAATCTTTTAATTATGATAATAAGGTATTCATCTTTTTGTCATAACAGACGTGGATACCTTATAAAGGCCAAAGCTCAAATGCGAGGCTGTCTGCGAGAGGTTAGCCTCAACTTTTGATTCTTTGTGGTGTATCTGTGTATCCGTGTACATATACTCCTGTATGTATATGGGTGCACATTTAATTTGTTTTGGATATGTGGATCTGATTATCAGTGTTGCTTTATGCAGACAAAAATTTGTATACCATAAGGGCATTACCATTTTCTGATATTCAGTCCATTCGTCGGCATTCACCAACAATTGGGTGGCATTACGTTATTGTTGTATCATCAGGTAGGTTGTTACATTCTTTTGCACTATAGTTGGTTCTATTATTTATCAATATCTCTCAAGTTTACTATGAAGCAAACTATATTCAATATATTTATGTTGTTCTTGTTTACCGATGTGCATTCTATCATGTTCGAAACAAATTTCTCTCATCAATTGTTCATCTGAGTTCATGGCCAGTTAAATCTATAGCCTACTCCTGCAGTTTCGTGTTATGTGCAGTGTGGATTGTGGATTGTGCAAGACTTATAACTGTACTTTTCAGAGTTATATTTATCAGATCGTGCATATGTTAGTTCTAACATATTATTGTAACTGAGTATTAGTTAGTTAGGCAAGTAGCATACTACCTTGATCACCCAAAATCCTTAAGATGTACCTCTAGCATTGTAGAGAGTGATTTGCACTGCTATTATCTTAATTCTTATATGCTTGTAGGATTTTTATAAGGTTATGAAGAAGTTAGACCTTTCTAGAAGACAGCTTTATTAGTTTTTGAGTTGTAATTTGTTTTTGACAATCATCTTATCTTGTAATGGTTTAACTTGATCCGTGAGGTGTTGAAACATTTCCTTTTAGGTACTATAAAAGAGCTATGGCGCTCTCTTCTTCTTAAAACCCACACCCAGTGTTGTTAATTGTTGCTATTGTTCTCCCAACATGTTTTACTGGCTAGTGTTTCCAAGTGGTTTAAAATTCAATTGCATTATCTTTCCCTAATTTCATTTCTACTTGTTCGGGAAGGTCTGGTAGACGCTGTTCAATATGAACATATTTAATTTTTTTACTTAATTTCAGCCTGACATAAACTTTGTGTAGGTCTAGCATACCCTCCTCTTTACTTCTATAGTGGTGGAGTACGGGAGTTTCTAGCTACAATCAAGCAACATGTTCTTATTGTCAGGTTGGTGGTTTTTCTTATGTAGGCTCCTTGCAATTCCAATGTGGTCTTTCTGTTGGGTAGGTAGATTACTTGTGTAAATGTTATCACATGGACCCTTGTGATTCTAGAGGGAAATTGTTTTTAATCCAATTATTATATCAGCAAAGGGATGCATGGAACACAAATGTAGTACATAGTAATCCTAGTTGAGATCTCACAGTATGTTATTCTCATTTACAAAACTGATCTTTTTGGCATGTGATATTTGTAAGGGAGTTGGTGTTACATTGTCGTAAAATAAATAATAAAAATGGCAATACAAGCTACATATTATAACTACCATCTATCAGCAAAGACCTTTTAGCTACAACAAACAACTAGAAGTAGCCTCCTATTGTGGACTGGTTGTAGCTACTCTCACTTTTAAGATTACATGGTATCTGTTATTCTTTATGGTTTTTGTTTTTAACCTGTGTTGCTCGCTCTTACAGTTAAGATAATGTTTACAGTTTATATGATATTGTAACTAAAATTTTGTTGCTAGCTTGCTGCATCTTAAGCCTAAATAAGATTGTTTCTAATTAGACCTGTTTTACTGCAGGTCTTCTGAAGATGCAAATCTGTTTCTTGTAAACAACTTCCAAGATCCTCTTCAGGTGCAGTGTCATTACTGCTAGTTTCTTAGCCTCTTTGATTTAGCTTATATGAACTGTTATTTTCTGGGTTCATATTCATTCATTGGTTATTGAACTTTGTTTGCAGTTTCTTTTACATATATTGTTTAAATGTCTTATCAGAGAACTTTGTCTTCATTGGAGCTTCCAGGATCTCTTGCAAACAGAACACCTTTGTCTTCAGGTTCTCTCTCTGATGGCAGTTTGGAGAATAAGCATACTTCAGAAGATGGTCATTCGAGAAGTATGCAACAAAACAACAAACAGAGGCAGAAAGGGCATGATCCTGCTCGAGATATTTCAATTCAAGTTTTGGAGAAGTTTTCTCTTGTAACAAGGTTTGCTCGAGAGACAACTTCCCAGCTTTTTCGTGAGAACCTTGTTGATGGTCATGGTCCTAATGAGAAAAGGAGGACTAACTGGGCTTCCAAAGATCACCAGTCACAGGAATTGGCCTCCAATGACATGGAAGTTGTTCCCAAGAAAGTTCCTGTACCCTCTGATCCTATAGAGGTAATAAATCTTTTTAGAAGATAAATTTGGAAGTTAGTTTTTTGTCATAGTTCAAGTGTATACTAGCCTGTTAAAAACCTAGTTTTAAGGCACAGTTAAACCTCGATGAAGTAGCACCCTAGGGACCGGAAAAACTATTCATTTAGTGAGGTATAAATGAAGAAATATTTCATTTCTTGATAGATATTTTGTTGGTATGCACTAAGAAAATAGTAGAAGTCAAATCTACAGAAGCTGACAAGTTTTGGTGATACTTATCATCTCTAAAATTTAAGTTTATGTACATAGCAAATGAAAAGGTTTAGTCTTTACTTATAGAAGCTAGGTGTTTGGAAGAAAATCAACTTAATATCCAAGCACAGTGTTTTATATCAATTGAAAGGAGTAATAAATCAGCTTTATTAATAAAATGGTTAAATGAGGACTGCAATATGTGAGCATAAGAAAGAAATCCAATTACTAGCTGACAACGGAAGTTTGATCGACTATTAGTCAAGCAACAGTGTCAAACACTTCAGATTTAACACTCATTTTGGTTTAGGACGCACATTAGTTATAGGCATACATCTGCATGAGATTGGATTTGGCTATAGTAGGAGACCCTACGAGTGGAGGGAGTCCCACTATAATTTTTGTGGGTGCTTTCATTTAATTTACTTCACTTCACTAGAGAATTAATTTTTTCAAAAAATTTCAGATGGTTTTATCGTACTAATTGAGTTGCTACATTTATGAAATTCTCCTAAACTTAAGCAAGTGATCTGTACTATTCCACTCTCCTCTTCACTAATGGAACTTCAAATAATTGGTTTCCTATCTTCTGTTTTTCCTTATTCCTTCATTTTATCATTTCCTTCTCTGCAAATAATAGAAAAATATAAGGAAAATTTGATAATTTGATAAATAGTTCTGTAAGATATCTAAAATTTAGAAGTTGATGATTTTTTAAGCTAAGAAATTGCAAGCTAGTCTAGCACATTATGGGTGCATGAACATGGACATCTGCTTTCAATTCAATAATCCCCTTATGATGATTAACCAGCATAGGAACATGAACATTAATGTGTTACTTGTTCTGTTGCAAAGTTGTGATTTTAGTATGCCAACATTTATTATGTATGAACCTTGTATGGGAATAGATGCATTGTTGTTTTGGTGAGTGTTCACATACAATTTCCTAGTTCTTAGCTTGTTTCTTTTTATTTTTGACAGTTCGATAAATTATCTCTGGTATGGGGACAACCACGTCAACATCCTTTAGGGCGTCAAGAGGTAAGGCCTACTTTTCTGTACATGCTCATGAGAATCATCAATAACTGCTGTTCAGAAAAGAAAAAAAAAGTCATCTATAACTGAATCATAATTGAATATCCACAATTAGTTTTCAAAATACCACTTCGGCACTTCTCTTTATAAACTTTTTTTATGCTGCAACAAGTTTTTCGAAAATTTACGGGATTATAAGACTTTCATTAGTAGACTTTGTCTGGAAATACCTTATAATGGTTCAAATATCTTCTTGTTTTGCCACTTTGTTACGTGTAAGAAACAAATTTTGTGGTTCAAATTATTGTTTACAACAAATAAAATATAACGTTATCGCCTGCTGAGTGGCCTATTTGTATCTGTTGCTATTGTTCTTTACTAAAACATAGATTTTTAAATCCTTTCTTCTTACACATGCACACCACCTTTAAAAAGGGACGTACATGTAGTAGGTCTTTGACTGCTAAGACTTTTTTATATAGTGGTCAACCTTTTTGGATTCTGAAGGCCGTATTGTAGATCCAAATGCTTTGAAAAAGAGGATATTCTATGGGGGAGTGGAGCATAACTTGCGGAAAGAGGTTTCTTATTTGTGGCATTATTGGGTTTTTATGCTGTTCTCTGTTTGCATAGTGGAACTAAACCTTATGATTATGCTTTCAGGTTTGGACATTTTTATTAGGATACTATTCATATGATTCTACATACGCAGAGCGGGAGTATGTTGTGTCAGTTAAGAAGTCAGAGTATGAGACAATCAAAAACCAATGGCAGGTGTGTGTTTTCTTTCCTTCCTTGCAGAAATTATTATTTTTTATTAGGATACTAGTTTAGAAACCCGTGTAGCACACGGGTTGAATAAAAAAATTTAAATTGAAAGCTACTAATCAATATTTAAAAATTATAAAACTATTATTTGAGATAAGATATAATTTAAATTATGTATAATTAACTAACTCAAGTAATAAAACAATGGCAATATATTTTTAAACTTTCGTATTTAAAGATGTTTTGTTTAAAAAAATGTTTTTTTTTAAAAAAATGATTTTTAAACACTGTCATTTTTTAAAAAGAAGTACATGTATTAAAAAACTTCATCATTTATAAAATGGTGTTTTAAAAAAATTACTTTTTTTAATAAAAAGAAACATGTTTATTTATTTATTAAATATTTGTTTTACAATTTAGAAAAGACATACAACATTATTAGCATTTAATATTATTATTAAATGATTGACTTGCTATGTTAATGACATGTGGCAAAATAATTATAAGAAAATGAGATGTGACAAAATGATTATGACAATGACATGTGCCAATAATTATTTTACTTTATTAGTATAGATTATTGTTTTATTAGGTCCAGAAAGTCATGTCGTGTTCTGGTTGGCCGGTTGGTATAACCCATCCCAAACCTGACCCTATTGGTTAATAAATAATTGTGTAGTTAAATTGAACCCTAGCTCAGAAACGTTTATAAACAGATTAGCTGTGTCAACTACCCGTCTGTATGGCTAGTGTTATTGAGATCCACAACCCAACTATAAAAAGACATAGGAATGTAATCCGAGATTGAAAAAGAGAAAAGAAAACTAATATAAGTTAAAGTGGTGCTTCCAGTCTTACAATTTTGGTTGTAGCTGTAAATGTGTTGGTGGATTCCGAACCAATTAAGCTCCAACCCTAACCTGTTTTTTTCTTGTTGGGTTCATGTCATGTTGGGAGTCACCACCCCTACATTTTATGGTGAAATAGAATATTTTATTTGATTACCTCCTGCAGAGCATTTCCCCAGAACAAGCAAAAAGATTTACAAAGTTCAGAGAAAGGAAGGGTCTTATCGAGAAAGATGTGGTATGAGTAGGGACCATAGATTAAGATATGCTTCAAGATATTCCCATTGTGGGTAATTTTATTGATTTTTGATGCTTATTTACTTTTTCAAGGTAAGGACGGACAGATCATTATCGTTCTATGAGGGTGATGACAATCCAAATGTACGCCTTATGCATGACATATTGTTGACGTACTCATTCTACAACTTTGATCTTGGTTACTGTCAGGTAATGCACTACAATTGTCAGTTACAATGTGCTAAGAGCATGATTATTTGAAGGGTTGACACTGGACATGGCATGATTGGATTGATAGGGGCATGTTGAGTGGGTTGGGTAACTAATTAAAGCGAGTTCAACTCCAACAGTCATTCTTTTTGAAATAATATAGTTATACTAATGAAACGTGTGTTTCTCTAGTGCTTTTAGTAATTTTTGGTATGGGTCAACATGGGACAGATTTAATTGATATGAAACACTTTTTGTCCAAAAGTATGAACTTTTTGTAAATAGGTCGAATATGATTACTAAAACTACACTATCTCAAATAGAACAACTTTTGGAATAAAACGATTGTGTGGAGGTTTGATGAATTAAATTACTTTCTGGGTGGTGTTCAACCTGTTTATTTTTCAGCTGATATGAATTGCTTTTCTTAGTTATGCCATGACTATAATTCAGTCTTTATTATTTAACCTTTTAAAGTTGTTTGTTCTACTGATTTACTTGGATTGTGTTCTAGACATTTTGATTCCTATGTAAAAGCATATGTTTTGCCTCAATATAGATATGCACAATTTTGTTAATAATATATTACATTTCTTAGGGCATGAGTGATCTCCTCTCCCCAATATTATTCATCATGAAAGATGAATCAGAAGCATTCTGGTGTTTTGTTTCTCTATTGGAAAGACTTGGACCAAATTTCAACCGTGATCAGAGTGGCATGCACTCTCAGCTTTTTGCATTATCCAAGGTCTTTTCTATCCCCCTCCCCTCCTCTTTTTCCCCCATCCGAACTGTGTGTGTGTTTTTTTTTCAGCATATACACATTGTATCACTTGCTTTGGTTAAAACTTGAAGCTAGATGTGGAAGCTTTGACCCATTTTTGGGTGAATTGGTCAATCTGGATAAATTAAATTTGTTTCCCTTAAAGTGGAACTGGGTAGAAGGGGTTAAAAGTCGCTTAAAATGCATCAAAGTGCATAAAACCTGTTTTCCATCTAATAAAATATACGAGGTTTATAATTGTAATATGATAGCTAATCTATTGATGTTTTTTTTAACATTAATTATCTATGTATAAAACTCAAAAAAGGAAAAAAGGTGACTGTTTGTTGCCAGCCCAACCGACCTGTTCTGATCCATACCAAGACTTAAGGGTCAATGTTGGATAAAGCCAAGCCACTTTCAACATTTTAGCTTTTTAGTCCCTTAAATTAATTATTTTATTGTTATTATTATTTTTTTCTTGCAGTGGTTATAGCTCTTAAGTTCTTTATTGTACTTGAAATCTCATGTTGACCTGACGAATGTGTTAAACGCTTCTGTTCACACTACATATACAAAATAAATATCATAATAATCGAGATAATAAAATAAATATCATAATAATCGAGATAATATAATAAAAGGGTCTAAACTACTAAAATGTTGAAAGTTGGTTTCTTGGTTTTATTCAACACTAAACTGTATTATGTATTTGTTCCAATGTAAGCATTTAATTGTTCAAAATGAGCATTTAACAAGTCATAAAAAGAAAAGTTATGGGATTAAATCACTATAACATTGAAAGTTAAGTGGCATATACACAACCTGTTACCCAACAACCGCCCATTTTATCACCTCTATAAGGAGCGCTTTAACTTAACCATTTTTTATTATGCTGCCTTATTATGCATCCTTAACTTTATGTGGGTTATTATTGAAAATGAAAATTCTTTCGGGACATTTAGATTAATATAAAAGTTTCTAACTTGTTTTTTTTCTTTTGATATTGGCAGTTAGTAGAACTGCTGGACAGTCCGTTACATAATTACTTTAAGCAGAACGACTGCTTGAACTATTTCTTCTGTTTCCGCTGGATTCTTATTCAATTTAAAAGGCAAGTGCATTCATTTCCCGTGTACCTGATCACCATTTTCCACATTTAAGTTTCTAATAAAAAAATTTTGCACTGCCCTGAATGTGTGACATGAAACTTTAATTGTGTGTCCTGTTTACTTTAAACAAGAAGTATGAGGCTGAACCATATTTTTTTTATTTAAAAATAACTAGCGTGTCAAAGAGAATTAAAAAAAAATTAGAATAGTATCTAATTTAAAAAATTTAATGATTTAGGAGATTGTGCTTCTAAAAAAATACATCTGAGGTTTATCCATTTTTTCAAGTTACTTTTTTATTAAATATGCACGTATGAGTCGTTACTGGTAGAACAGAAACTGAATTAAGTAAGTGGGCCGAAATTACCACCTCTATATTCAACCAAACGCATTATGCCCAGGTGTGGACCTATGGCTTCTTGAGCTGGAAAAGAACCCAACTCAAATTCAATGCGTTATCGTAAAAAAAGGTCATTTTTAGAACAAGACCCTTCCTGAAATACATTAGGCCCCTCTTGACTCATCTCTACCCGACCGTTTTCCAGGTCCAAATTTAACGGGTTGTATTTGAGTTTTAGAAAGGAAAAATTCATCTTTGATTTTGGTTCAAATAATCATGCTAATATAATGCTCATGTCATCTCAGGGAGTTCGAGTATGAAAAAACGCTAAGGTTATGGGAGGTTTTATGGACTCACTATCTTAGCGAGCATCTTCATCTTTACGTATGTATCGCCATCCTTAAAAGACACCGTGCCAAAATAATGGGGGAGCAAATGGACTTCGATACCCTTCTAAAATTCATCAACGAATTAAGCGGTCAAATCGACCTCGATCCTGTTCTTCGTGATGCAGAGGCTCTATGCGTGTGTGCTGGTGAAAATGGTGCCGCCTCCATTCCGCCAGGAACACCACCTTCGTTACCCATCGAAGATTCCTCCATATATTACCAACAAGACGAAGAGGTATTGTGAAACATGATTCCAGTGAAGAAAGATAAAAGGTAAAAACACATTTGCAAGCATTATAATGAAATAAATATTTGTTTTTTTGCATGTTAATTCCTATATTAAAGAACGATCTTGTAATTTGTAGTATTTTCATTATAATCTTAGATGATCTATTGTTGATATCATGTTACTATACATGTATGAAATGTTTCATTTCTTATATACCGGGGAAAATACTTTTTAATAGAAATAGTAATTTTGACTCATTTACCTATAAATAGGTCTAGTTAGGTTATTATTTCAAAATGATCTATAACATATAATAAAAGACTAACTATTGTTTATATGACGTCTAACTAGATTGTATATCTAGGTGCCATGTAGATTTTGCCACATGTCTTCATCATAGTCACTTTGAAAATCTTGATTTTTAACATTAAAATCATTTCCATATTTTTCATAACTTTTAAAAATTTTGATTTTTTTAATTATAACCTACATATAACTCTAACCATAACTTCATATATATACAGAAAATATTAATTGATTTTACTAATTTTAAATAAAGACATACAAGTAATAAATTAAAATTTCTAATATTGTTTACACGGAAGTATTTGGATCTTTATAAACATTTGTTTTACTTTTAATTAGTCTTTGTTTTAATATTGTATCTTTTTTTCAAATTTTATATTTTTATTAGATTTATTTATTAATGCAATATGAGCTTTTTTTTCTTTCAAAATTGTTTACATTTCATTTTCATATACCCAAACTATTGAGATAACTTTAACTTTTATTATTTGTTCCACATCTCATATCATGCTATAATTTAATTTCACAAGTGCCCATTTTTTTTATTTTTCAACCCGTGTAACACACGGGTAACTAACCTAGTATAATATAAAACAAGCTGGTTTTCACCGGGTATTGTATTATTATTTATTAATGTATAAAACCTTTGAAGGGTATTTGGGATGTTTATTAAACCTGTATATCTGTTATCGCGTCCTGCTACGAGAATGACTTGTTTTAAGTTGTATTTTAATCAGTTGAGAGTTAAATAGGGGTTTTTATTTGAATAATTTATGCTAAATTGCCCAGTTTGAAAGTTAAAAATTTTGTTTATTTTTTATTATTATTTTGGATAATATAATTTTGTACTCTAGCAATAATGTGAAGAATTATAATATAAAGCGACTCGCCCAAACGCTTACGTTAATAAAGGTGAAAAAACCCGGTTCAAGAACCAGAATTGGTATGGAAACCCAGTTTGGATGACTCATGTGGTTTATGTAGCGTGCGATCTTGGCTAACCCATAAGATAGTGTGCGATTCTGGCTTCCTTATGTGTGCGATCCGTGCGATATGTACTTCGGGTACGATGATGCGTGGTGCGATTTATGCGATGGAAAGCATAAGGGTAGCGTGCGATTATGGCTAACTCATGTGGTTTATGTAGCGTGCGATCTTGGCTAACCCATGAGATAACGTGCGATTCTGGCTTCCTTATGTGTGCGATCCGTGCGATATGTACTTTGGGTACGATGATGTGAAGGTGCGATTTGAGCGAAAATGCGATATATGAAATGAGCGAATGTAAGAAAAGGTGTTTATAACGAATGAAGCGAATGATAATGTACCGTGTGATAATTATGAATTGAAAATGTAACAAATGTAATGATCCTGAACCTTACCTTAGGTACTGTGACCATGAGGTGTTGTGCACCGTTATAAAAGGTCTATGATAGGCCTAGGTCCAGTACCATGAGCATGAAGGGTAAAGTTCATGGTGTTGTTAATGGAAAAGATGTAATAATTAACGAATGAATGAAAGTAAGAACGTATGAACGAACGAAAGTTAAAGTACGTAATGATGGAAGATAATAATTTATATCTATGTGTATGTATGTTGTGTGATCGCTTACGAAAGTAAAGAATGGTTTTAACGAAAGAAAAGTATGTTTTATTATAAAACTAGAACTCACTCAGCAACGCTGACTTTGATGTGTTTCCAGTTGGCAGGTATGTTGCTGAGGATGGCACGGGGCGGCGCTACTCAGCGTATTTTGGATGGCATCCAATATTTATCATGCTTTTGTAATGAAATGTAAAATGATATTGTGAAACGAACGGTTGTATTATTTTGCAAAAGTATTTTGATGAAATGAAAAGGTTGTTTTTAATGTTTCCGCGCTGAACGATTTATGATAGTAAAATGAAATTCTAAGTTTTATGTGCGATGAATGACCAGCTGTAAGCGTCCCGGAAACGGGGCCTTACACAAACCATAAGAGCTAGTCCCTCAAAGATATCTAAGAATACATTTAATTGCAATCTAATGTCTATTTGTTGGGTTCTAAATAAATTGAGAAACCTTACTAACATCGTAGGCAATCTCTAGACGAGTTAAAATAAGATATTGAAGGGCACCAACAATGTTGTGATATAGAGTTGGATCATCAATTGGTACGCCTGAATAATGAGATAATTGACATCCTGGTGTAACAAGGGTGGACAAGAGTTTACATTGAGAGAGCCAATTTAACGTAAGAGATCGGTAAGATAATGATGTTGCTAGAGATGAAGAACATCTCCAGAGAATGTAGCTTGGATGCCCAAGAATA
>CM046030.1:14297879-14535379 GCA_025215565.1 Flaveria ramosissima
CCCCAATTCAAGAACACCCGAAGTAACTCGAACTCGAAGAACCCTCTAATCCTCATCTAAACAGGTAATTGAAACCTGTATTCTGCTCGATTTGGTCCAAGGATCAAAAGCCCTATGATGATTCGTCTGATTAACAGCGAATCGAGGGTTGATTTTGGATCCGATGACCCTAGGGTTCATCGGATTTGGGGGAAACGGGGAGCCTTGGTTAAAATCAAAACAAACCGAAAGTGAACCAAGGCCATGGCCCTGGTTCACTGGTTCCCGCACCTTATCCCCAAGGGAGGTCCCGGGTTCGACCCCGGCAACCCCCCTTCTTCCCTTTTCTTTTATTTTATGTTTTATTTTTCTTTATTGTTAATTATTTCTTTTTGCTAAAAATTAATTCTGAAAATTTCTAAAATGATTTTATAAATTCAGAATTTATTTAGTTAATTATTCATTTTGTTTATCAAAGTTTTATTAATATGTTTAAATTTAAAATACATTTTTGGTATTTTCTTCCCTTAGTTTAAATTATTTAAAACAATGTTGTTGTGTGATTATTTAAAACATATGCATGTATATATATATGTATATATATATACATGTAAATATTGGCAAACAATTTGAATAATTTACTTATACATATTTCTTATATATACACATACATATATTCTTATATTGTAAAATATATTCATATACATATATTTATATTCATATATTCATATATTGTAAAATATATGTATATACATCGTCAAACAATTAGAATGATTAATTACTTACATATATTCTTATATTTATATAAACATATCAAAGTAAGTATACATACATATATATATATAATTATTTATTACTTGATTTATTACAATCAATAGAACTTTCATAAATCGGTTTAACGTACGATTAATTTTCTTTATATTAGCCGTTCTCCTTCGCGCAATAAATCTAATTATCATCATTCCATTAACTCGATTCACCTTAATAACACGAAATAAATAGATGTCAATCTCTATTCAATCCGTTATAAGAACCTTATAACAAAACAACTAATCATCAAACCGATTATAACGCGTTACCTTATTCTTATTTAGGTGCCTTGTGACGTTTGTGTTGGAAATCTTATTCGTGGTTATTCTTATTTCATCTTCAAGTCTTCTTATTATCATGTGAGTTCTTATGCCCCATTTTACATATTTTTACACCTTTCGGGGTGAAACATGTTGGTTATACAAACAAACTCATACACGCTTTGATACTTATTACGCACGTGCAATTCTTTACATAGTCGTGGTTATTTGAATATGTTAAGTTGTATATGAGATGTGACATACGTGTGCAATCATTAACTATAACTAGCCTGGCGAAGTCTTAGATCTTTGGGCCTGACAAGCCTATTTGGTGCTAAAGCCGAGGGATTGCCGGCTCCTAGGAGCCGTATGCTTGTGCACTAGGGAACCAAATACACTTAGCTAATCATGCTTATTCATATTATTCAGTCAAGGTTTGATTGTAACTATGCATGTTCTATATACTTACTATCTTGTGACCATTGACTAGAATTGCCACATTCTTTCTCATGATATATACTTATTGTATTTTAAAACCATGAGAACTCACCAACTTGTTAGTTGACTTTATTTTCAACATGTTTCAGGTAATGTGCAAGTTTAATGATGACTGAGAAATGCTTAAGCTTAGGATATGGACCTAGACTTAAATGAACATTTGGATTCTTTTTCTTTGTTTATTTGTTTTCTTGTAAGACGTGGATGATTGTGATGTTTGAAAAACAATTGGTTAATGGCATTTATATTTTAACATAGTGTTATGTGGCTGTGAACAATCTTAACCCTCACACTTCGACGTTTCCGCCGTCATGGTTGGGGTGTGACAGATTGGTATCAGAGCCCATAACTATAGGGATTTAGGTTATTAGAAATGGTGACCTAGACTATAGTTTATGCATGATCCTTATAGAAAAGTATTCTTATGAATACATACATATTGTTTGCATGCTGCCTAACGCTATGCCTTATTATGTGCAATGTGATGCCTTAGCATAGATGCCTTTCTGCATGATTACATATTGTTACTCGTCTCCCTAGACTTATATTAAACATTGATTCTCCCCGACAATTGCTACTACTTAAATCCTTCCTCGTCTCTAAGTAGAACTTATTGATAGAAAAATTTCTTAGACTCAAGGTCTAATCCTATAAATATCTCATCAAGATTTTGATTCCATGAACCATAGAACTAGTGTGGTACATAGACACCTGTATTCTGGTTTCCTGGCAAAAGGCCCTCGGGCTAAGGTAAGCATTTCGTATAAATCCTACGGGACCAGTCATGCTTACCTGGGGATTTCCGGGATGAGTGATAAACTATGGCCAACATACACCAGTTTCTGAGGCGAATGGGTCAATTCATCTTGACGTGTCAACGTTTCCAAATGATGATGCGTCATCAAATGGAATCACCCGTACAACCCATGATTCTTACTTTAACTGTCCATCCTTATTACCCTTTTAACCGATCTTAATTCAATTTATATTTTTCCAGCATGTCTCGTTACCAAGGAACCCGAGGAAGATCCGGCCGTAAGCTTGCCGCCCTAATTGCCCGGCAAATGGCTGCGGTCATCCCGACTATGGTGGCTGAACTCAGCAGCACCATGATCGCCAACGTCGCAAGCAACAGCAACGGCCAAGGCGAAAATAGTGCAAACCAAGGCCGTAACAACCAGAAGTGCACCTTCAAGCACTTTAGTTCATGCAAGCCTCCCAGTTTCAGTGGCAAGGAAGGCGCCACCGGTCTCCTAGAATGGTTTGAAGGGATGGAGAACACTTTCGTCAACTGTGAGTGCCCCGAAGCACTCAAAGTGAGGTATGCCACCAGTATGCTGCAGCAAAGGGCCTTAACGTGGTGGAACAGTGAAAAGAGAAACCGAGGCCCCGACGCGATCTTGGCCTTAACTTGGGAGGAATTCAAGAACATAGCCATAGCCAAGTTTTGCCCGAGAAGTGAAATTCAGAAATTGGAGGAGGAATTTTGGAACCTGAAACAGGATGGCGGGAACCATCTGGCATATTCTACCCGTCACCATGAACTGAGTATACTGCTGCCACACATGGTGGATACTGTCTCACGGAATGTGGAAAAATTCATTAGGGTGTGCCGCCCCAAATCCAGGATTGAGTGATGCCGTGGTGGGTAGCCGACCCGCAACCCTGGAGAAGCTATCACTATCACTGCACAGCTGACCGAGAATCACATCCGAGCAGGCACCATGTCTGCAAAGGGTGCCAAGAAAACTGAGAAGACGGTCCCTGAAGAGGTCAAGGAGGTTAGGTGATAACAAAAAGAGGAAGTTTGTACCGGCACGGAACTACGCCGTGGCCGCTCCTAAGCCACCCCAGAGACAGTGTGTTCCCGGGACTGCACCGGCGGCACAAGTGCCCGTGGCTAGGGCTTATGCAGGCCCTCTACCTTTGTGCAACACATGTAAGTACCATCATCCGGGGAATCTCCCGTGTCGCATCTGCACACTATGTGGCAAATACGGGCATCTCGTGGCAACATGTCGCCGAGCAATGGGGAACGCAGTGACGGAACCAAACGGGCCTGCTACAATTGCGGAGAACCGGGTCACTACCGACCCCAGTGCCCTCGTCTTGTGCAATGTTCCACAAGCTCGTGGACGTGCCTTCAACATCAACGCAAACCAAGCTCAGGCGAACAACGATGTAGTGAACGGTACGTAATTTTCAACCTTATCTCCGTAGAATTTCTCTAAAAATCCCTGGTTTATGCCTAAGTGCCTTTTAAACCTACACAGGTATGTTTCTTATTAATGATACCTATGCTTACGTACTATTTGATTCGGGTGCCGATAAGAGTTTCGTTTCCTTAGAATTCGAACCGATACTTGCTAAACCTCGTGCGAATTTGGGAAGACCTCTCACTGTTGAAGTTGCCGATGGGGAACCGATCACCGTCGACGTGGTCATCCGTGATTGTCTATTGTGCCTCGACGATCATAAATTTCTTATCGACCTCATTCCTATGAAGCTCGGGAGTTTCGACGTTATTATTGGCATGGATTGGTTATCGAAGAATCATGCTGAGATCGTTTGTTTTGAGAAGTGCATTCGCATACCCTTACCGTCCGGAGACACGTTGAAGGTGTTCGGTGAACGGTCTTCCAAAAGACTCAAGCTTATGTCATGCACTCAAGCTCGAAAGTGCCTGAGTAAGAGTTATCCAGCATTCTTGGCTTACGTAGTCAACACCAAAGTCAAAGGAAGGAACTCAAGGATGTTCCAATTGTACGAGAATTCCCTGAAGTTTTTCCCGACGACCTTAGTGGGTTACCTCCTGTACGGGAAGTTGAATTCAAAATCGACTTGATCCCGGGAGCGAGCCCGTGGCCAAATCACCTTACCGACTCGCACCATCTGAAATGCAAGAACTCTCTAGCCAACTCCAGGAATTATCCGAGAAGGGTTTTATCCGCCCTAGTTCTTCTCCTTGGGGTGCACCTGTCTTATTTGTGAAGAAGAAAGACGGGTCATTTCGCATGTGCATCGATTACCGGGAGCTCAACAAGTTAACCGTCAAGAACCGGTATCCCCTTCCTCGTATCGACGACCTCTTCGATCAACTCCAAGGAGCCGCAATCTTTTCAAAAATCGACTTGCGTTCGGGTTATCACCAACTGCGAGTCCACGACGACGACATCCCAAAGACTGCTTTCCGCACTCGGTACGGGCATTACGAGTTTATGGTTATGCCTTTCGGCTTAACCAATGCTCCTGCGGTCTTCATGGACCTTATGAACCGAGTGTGCAAGCCATACCTAGATAAATTTGTCATTGTGTTCATCGATGACATTCTTATCTATTCCAAGTCTCACTCTGATCATGAACTCCATCTTCGCCAAATCCTCAATCTGTTGAAGAAGGAACAACTGTACGCGAAGTTTTCGAAATGCGAATTCTGGCTGGAAGAAGTACAATTCTTAGGGCACGTTGTGAATAGTCAAGGAATTCACGTCGACCCTGCAAAGGTGGAAGCCGTGAAAATTGGAGGGCTCCCACAACGCCGACGGAAGTTCGATCATTTCTTGGCCTAGCGGGTATTATCGACGATTTATTGCCAATTTCTCAAAAATCGCAAAGCCACTCACGTTCTTGACCCAGAAGAACCAGCCGTTCGAGTGGAAAGCCGAACAAGAAGAGGCGTTTGAGACATTGAAGCACAAGTTATGCAATGCTCCTATTCTGGCCCTACCGGATGGAATGACGACTTCACGGTATACTGCGATGCGTCGAAACAAGGCCTTGGTTGTGTTCTTATGCAACGAGGAAAGGTCATAGCTTATGCCTCGAGACAATTGAAGGTTCACGAGGTAAATTACACGACGCACGATCTCGAGCTCGGAGCGGTGGTCTTTGCCTTAAAAATCTGGAGACATTATCTATACGGCACGCAATGTATAGTGTACACGGACCACAAGAGCCTCCAGCATGTTTTCAATCAGAAGGATCTCAATATGAGGCAACGTCGCTGGGTGGAACTAATTAGTGACTACGACTGCGACATCCGATACCACCCCGGCAAGGCAAATGTCGTAGCTGATGCGTTGAGTAGGAAGACGCACCAAAAGATGGTCTCCGTTCAAGAGATTCGCGACCGTCGGCAGTGGTTCGATACATTGGGAGAGTTTGACACTGAAGTCCGACTTGATGTCCACAATACTACAGTGTTACTGCAAAATTTGAGGATCGAGTGTGACATCGAGTCAAGCATTCGAGAAGCCCAGCAGGCAGTGCAAGGCGAGGAGAGTATGAAAGATGAACTTGAGCCCAATCTTGTAGCCCAACTGGAAGCAAGAGCCAATGGGTTGATGTATTTCGCGAACCGAATTTGGATCCCCAAACACAATAACCTTCGAGCTTTTATCATGAATGAAGCACATCAGACTCGCTATTCTATCCACCCGGGCTCCGATAAGATGTATATGGACTTGCGGAGTCAATATTGGTGGCCCGGAATGAAACGGGACATAGCAACCTACGTTGCTAAGTGTCTTACATGCACGAAGGTTAAAGCGGAGCACCAACGTCCAAGTGGATTACTCGAACAACCCGAAATTCCCATGTGGAAATGGGAACATATATCCATGGACTTCATAACCAAACTACCTCGGACACCTCGTGGGCACGATAGCATATGGGTAATCGTCGACCGATTGACTAAGTCGGCACATTTCATACCCATACGCGACACGTATAAGACATCAAGATTAGCTCGGATTTACATCGACGAGATCGTAAGCCGTCACGGTGTGCCTCTTCATATCATATCCGACCGAGACGCTCGTTCACTTCTCACTTCTGGTCTTCTATGCAAGAACTTTTGGGTACGCAATTGGATTTAAGTACGGCTTACCATCCCCAAACCGATGGTCAAACCGAGCGGACGATCCAAACTCTGGAAGACCTGTTGCGTCTCTGTGTTCTCGATTTTGGTGGTGACTGGGATACACACCTACCACTCGCAGTTCTCCTACAATAATAGTTACCATTCAAGCATCCAAATGGCACCATTTGAGGCCCTTTATGGTCGTAAATGTCGTTCACCGATTTGCTGGACCGACATGGGCGAAAATCTTATCACCGGTCCCGAACTCATACAAGAGACGACCGATAAGGTTGCTATCATCCGCAAGAACTTGGAAACGGCTAGGAGTCGACAGAAGAGCTATGCCGATAAACGTCGCAAGCCACTAGAATTCCAAGTTGGGGAGATGGTCCTTCTCAAGGTCTCGCCGTGGAAGGGTGTGGTTCGTTTTGGAAGGAAAGGTAAGTTAGCTCCGAGGTTTGTAGGACCTTTCAAGGTTCTGAAAAGAATCGGGAGAGTGGCCTACAAACTAGAACTACCCTCCGACCTTAGTGGAATTCACCCGGTCTTCCACGTCTCGAACCTGAGGAAGTGTTTGGCCGACGATAACTTGTATGTGCCATTGGAAGACATCCAGATCAACGAGTCCCTACATTTCGTTGAGAAACCCGTCGAAATCATGGATCGCATTATGAAGAAGACTAGAACCTCTACGACCCCAATAGTAAAGGTTCGGTGGAAAACAAGCGGGGAGCGGAATTCACTTGGAGCGTGAAGATCATATGAGGAAGACTTACCCTGATTTATTTTTGTAACCTTCGTTATTTTTAATTTCGGGACGAAATTATTTAAGTTGGGGAGACTGTAACATCCTGTAATTTTCTGTCTTATTTATTTATGTTATGCGTGGCCTCGTTAGTAAAGGTTAATTCAATAATATAATAATAATAATATAATAATAATAATAATAATAATAATAATAATAATAATAATAATAATTATAATAATTATAGTAATACTAATAATAATAATAACAATATAATATAATTATAATAATTATAGTAATACTAATAATAATAATAACAATAATAATAATAATTATAATAATATAGTAATACTAATAATAATAATAACAATAATAATAGTATTTAAAAAGAAATTCTTAAACCAAAGTTCAGGGGGTGTTCTGCCAAATTTCAAACTTAAAATCATATAAACATTTTTGACCAACAGCCCAAACCTCAGGGGCTGAATGTGTAACTTCCGATTTTTTTCTTGACCGCAGTCCGGTGGCTTCGACCGGAGCTCCGGCCGAGCTCCGGCGAAGCTACAAACCTTCGATTCTTATTGTTTTGACCCAAAAACCGCCCAAACCCCGCTCGGCCTTGCGATTCGAACCCGAACCCCAAATCAATTTGAATTCCCGCTCGTTACAACCTTTCCAAATCAAATCGGGGCTACCTTGTACAATCCGAACCAAATCTCAACCAACTTCTTAATTTGAACCAATTAATCACTTCCAAACTTAATACGCGGCCTATCAATCTGTAAATCAATCAAATCGCAAATTAACAGCTCGAATCTCATAATTTTGGTAAATTTATACGCGGTTTCAAACCGAGAGTGATACGCTCGAAACCATTGAATTGATGCTATATAAAGGGCTACTATTCGTTTTGAAGTCCTTAACTCCCTAAACCCTCAATTGCACAAAATAATCACAAATCAGAAAACCCCAATTCAAGAACACCCGAAGTAACTCGAACTCGAAGAACCCTCTAATCCTCATCTAAACAGGTAATTGAAACCTGTTTCTGCTCGATTTGGTCCAAGGATCAAAAGCCCTATGATGATTCGTCTGATTAACAGCGAATCGAGGGTTGATTTTGGATCCGATGAACCTAGGGTTCATCGGATTTGGGGGAAACGGGGAGCCTTGGTTAAAATCAAAACAAACCAAAGTGAACCAAGGCCATGGCCCTGGTTCACTGGTTCCCGCACCTTATCCCCAAGGGGAGGTCCCGGGTTCGACCCCGGCAACCCCCCTTCTTCCCTTTTTTTTATTTTATGTTTTTATTTTTTTTTATTGTTAATTATTTCTTTTGCTAAAAATTAATTCTGAAAATTCTAAAATGATTTTATAAATTCAGAATTTATTTAGTTAATTATTCATTTTGTTTATCAAGTTTTTTATTATTTTAAATTTAAAATACATTTTTGGTATTTTCTTCCCTTAGTTTAAATTATTTAAAACAATGTTGTTGTGTGATTATTTAAAACATATGCATGTATATATATATGTATATATATTACATGTAAATTGGCAAACAATTTGAATAATTTACTTATACATATATTCTTATTATACACATACATATATTCTTATATTGTAAAATATATTCATATACATATATTTATATTCATATATTCATATATTGTAAAATATATGTATATACATCGTCAAACAATTAGAATGATTAATTACTTACATATATTCTTATATTTATATAAACATATCAAAGTAAGTATACATACATATATATATATAATTATTTATTACTTGATTTATTACAATCAATAGAACTTTCATAATCGGTTTAACGTACGATTAATTTTCTTTATATTAGCCGTTCTCCTTCGCGCAATAAATCTAATTATCATCATTCCATTAACTCGATTCACCTTAATAACACGAAATAAATAGATGTCAATCTCTATTCAATCCGTTATTAAGAACCTTATAACAAACAACTAATCATCAAACCGATTATAACGCGTTACCTTATTCTTATTTAGGTGCCTTGTGACGTTTGTGTTGGAAATCTTATTCGTGGTTATTCTTATTTCATCTTCAAGTCTTCTTATTATCATGTGAGTTCTTATGCCCCATTTTACATATATTTTACACCTTTCGGGGTGAAACATGTTGGTTATACAAACAAACTCATACACGCTTTGATACTTATTACGCACGTGCAATTCTTTACATAGTCGTGGTTATTTGAATATGTTAAGTTGTATATGAGATGTGACATACGTGTGCAATCATTAACTATAACTAGCCTGGCGAAGTCTTAGATCTTTGGGCCTGACAAGCCTATTTGGTGCTAAAGCCGAGGGATTGCCGGCTCCTAGGAGCCGTATGCTTGTGCACTAGGGAACCAAATACACTTAGCTAATCATGCTTATTCATATTATTCAGTCAAGGTTTGATTGTAACTATGCATGTTCTATATACTTACTATCTTGTGACCATTGACTAGAATTGCCACATTCTTTCTCATGATATATACTTATTGTATTTTAAAACCATGAGAACTCACCAACTTGTTAGTTGACTTTATTTTCAACATGTTTCAGGTAATGTGCAAGTTTAATGATGATGAAGAAATGCTTAAGCTTAGGATATGGACCTAGACTTAAATGAACATTTGGATTCTTTTTCTTTGTTTATTTGTTTTCTTGTAGATGGTGGATGATTGTGATGTTTTGAAAAACAATTGGTTAATGGCATTTATTTTTTTAACATAGTGTTATGTGGCTGTGAACAATCTTAACCCTCACACTTCGACGTTTCCGCCGTCATGGTTGGGGTGTGACCGGATTGGTATCAGAGCCCATAACTATAGGGATTTAGGTTATTAGAAATGGTGACCTAGACTATAGTTTATGCATGATCCTTATAGAAAAGTATTCTTATGAATACATACATATTGTTTGCATGCTGCCTAACGCTATGCCTTATTATGTGCAATGTGATGCCTTAGCATAGATGCCTTTCTGCATGATTACATATTGTTACTCGTCTCCCTAGACTTATATTAAACATTGATTCTCCCCGACAATTGCTACTACTTAAATCCTTCCTCGTCTCTAAGTAGAACTTATTGATAGAAAAATTTCTTAGACTCAAGGTCTAATCCTATAAATATCTCATCAAGATTTTTGATTCCATGAACCATAGAACTAGTGTGGTACATAGACACCTGTATTCTGGTTTTCCTGGCAAAAGGCCCTCGGGCTAAGGTAAGCATTTCGTATAAATCCTACGGGACCAGTCATGCTTACCTGGGGATTTCCGGGATGAGTGATAAACTATGGCCAACATACACCAGTTTCTAAGGCGAATGGGTCAATTCATCTTGACGTGTCAACGTTTCCAAATGATGATGCGTCATCAAATGGAATCACTCCGTACAACCCATGATTCTTACTTTAACTGTCCATCCTTATTACCCTTTTAACCGATCTTAATTCAATTTATATTTTCCAGCATGTCTCGTTACCAAGGAACCCGAGGAAGATCCGCCGTAAGCTTGCCGCCCTAATTGCCCGGCAAATGGCTGCGGTCATCCCGACTATGGTGGCTGAACTCAGCAGCACCATGATCGCCAACGTCGCAAGCAACAGCAACGGCCAAGGCGAAAATAGTGCAAACCAAGGTCGTAACAACCAGAAGTGCACCTTCAAGCACTTTAGTTCATGCAAGCCTCCCAGTTTCAGTGGCAAGGAAGGCGCCACCGGTCTCCTAGAATGGTTTGAAGGGATGGAGAACACTTTCGTCAACTGTGAGTGCCCCGAAGCACTCAAAGTGAGGTATGCCACCAGTATGCTGCAGCAAAGGGCCTTAACGTGGTGGAACAGTGAAAAGAGAAACCGAGGCCCCGACGCGATCTTGGCCTTAACTTGGGAGGAATTCAAGAACATAGCCATTGCCAAGTTTTGTCCGAGAAGTGAAATTCAGAAATTGGAGGAGGAATTCTGGAACCTGAAACAGGATGGCGGGAACCATCTGGCATATTCTACCCGTCACCATGAACTAAGTATACTGCTGCCACACATGGTGGATACTGTCTCACGGAATGTGGAAAAATTCATTAAGGGTGTGCCGCCCCAAATCCAGGATGCCGTGGTGGGTAGCCGACCCGCAACCCTGGAGGAAGCTATCACTATCACTGCACAGCTGACCGAGAATCACATCCGAGCAGGCACCATGTCTGCAAAGGGTGCCAAGAAAACTGAGAAGACGGTCCCTGAAGAGATCAAGGAGGTTAGGGCTGATAACAAAAAGAGGAAGTTTGTACCGGCACGGAACTACGCCGTGGCCGCTCCTAAGCCACCCCAGAGACAGTGTGTTCCCGGGACTGCACCGGCAGCACAAGTGCCCGTGGCAAGGGCTTATGCAGGCCCTCTACCTTTGTGCAACACATGTAAGTACCATCATCCGGGGAATCTCCCGTGTCGCATCTGCACACTATGTGGCAAATACGGGCATCTCGTGGCAACATGTCGCCGAGCAATGGGGAACGCAGTGACGGAACCAAACCGGGCCTGCTACAATTGCGGAGAACCGGGTCACTACCGACCCCAGTGCCCTCGTCTTGTGGGCAATGTTCCACAAGCTCGTGGACGTGCCTTCAACATCAACGCAAACCAAGCTCAGGCGAACAACGATGTAGTGAACGGTACGTAATTTTCAACCTTATCTCCGTAGAATTTCTCTAAAAATCCCTGGTTTATGCCTAAGTGCCTTTTTAAACCTACACAGGTATGTTTCTTATTAATGATACCTATGCTTACGTACTATTTGATTCGGGTGCCGATAAGAGTTTCGTTTCCTTAGAATTCGAACCGATACTTGCTAAACCTCGTGCGAATTTGGGAAGACCTCTCACTGTTGAAGTTGCCGATGGGGAACCGATCACCGTCGACGTGGTCATCCGTGATTGTCTATTGTGCCTCGACGATCATAAATTTCTTATCGACCTCATTCCTATGAAGCTCGGGAGTTTCGACGTTATTATTGGCATGGATTGGTTATCGAAGAATCATGCTGAGATCGTTTGTTTTGAGAAGTGCATTCGCATACCCTTACCGTCCGGAGACACGTTGAAGGTGTTCGGTGAACGGTCTTCCAAAAGACTCAAGCTTATGTCATGCACTCAAGCTCGAAAGTGCCTGAGTAAGAGTTATCCAGCATTCTTGGCTTACGTAGTCAACACCAAAGTCAAAGGGAAGGAACTCAAGGATGTTCCAATTGTACGAGAATTCCCTGAAGTTTTTCCCGACGACCTTAGTGGGTTACCTCCTGTACGGGAAGTTGAATTCAAAATCGACTTGATCCCGGGAGCGAGCCCCGTGGCCAAATCACTTACCGACTCGCACCATCTGAAATGCAAGAACTCTCTAGCCAACTCCAGGAATTATCCGAGAAGGGTTTTATCCGCCCTAGTTCTTCTCCTTGGGGTGCACCTGTCTTATTTGTGAAGAAGAAAGACGGGTCATTTCGCATGTGTATCGATTACCGGGAGCTCAACAAGTTAACCGTCAAGAACCGGTATCCCCTTCCTCGTATCGACGACCTCTTCGATCAACTCCAAGGAGCCGCAATCTTTTCAAAAATCGACTTGCGTTCGGGTTATCACCAACTGCGAGTCCACGACGACGACATCCCAAAGACTGCTTTCCGCACACGGTACGGGCATTACGAGTTTATGGTTATGCCTTTCGGCTTAACCAATGCTCCTGCGGTCTTCATGGACCTTATGAACCGAGTGTGCAAGCCATACCTAGATAAATTTGTCATTGTGTTCATCGATGACATTCTTATCTATTCCAAGTCTCACTCTGATCATGAACTCCATCTTCGTCAAATCCTCAATCTGTTGAAGAAGGAACAACTGTACGCGAAGTTTTCGAAATGCGAGTTCTGGCTGGAAGAAGTACAATTCTTAGGGCACGTTGTGAATAGTCAAGGAATTCACGTCGACCCTGCAAAGGTGGAAGCCGTGAAGAATTGGAGGGCTCCCACAACGCCGACGGAAGTTCGATCATTTCTTGGCCTAGCCGGGTATTATCGACGATTTATTGCCAATTTCTCAAAAATCGCAAGCCACTCACGTTCTTGACCCAGAAGAACCAGCCGTTCGAGTGGAAAGCCGAACAAGAAGAGGCGTTTGAGACATTGAAGCACCAGTTATGCAATGCTCCTATTCTGGCCCTACCGGATGGGAATGACGACTTCACGGTATACTGCGATGCGTCGAAACAAGGCCCTGGTTGTGTTCTTATGCAACGAGGAAAGGTCATAGCTTATGCCTCGAGACAATTGAAGGTTCACGAGGTAAATTACACACGCACGATCTCGAGCTCGGAGCGGTGGTCTTTGCCTTAAAAATCTGGAGACATTATCTATACGGCACGCAATGTATAGTATACACGGACCACAAGAGCCTCCAGCATGTTTTCAATCAGAAGGATCTCAATATGAGGCAACGTCGCTGGGTGGAACTAATTAGTGACTACGACTGCGACATCCGATACCACCCCGGCAAGGCAAATGTCGTAGCTGATGCGTTGAGTAGGAAGACGCACCAAAAGATGGTCTCCGTTCAAGAGATTCGCGACCGTCGGCAGTGGTTCGATACATTGGGAGAGTTTGACACTGAAGTCCGACTTGATGTCCACAATACTACAGTGTTACTGCAAAATTTGAGGATCGAGTGTGACATCGAGTCAAGCATTCGAGAAGCCCAGCAGGCAGTACAAGGCGAGGAGAGTATGAAAGATGAACTTGAGCCCAATCTTGTAGCCCAACTGGAAGCAAGAGCCAATGGGTTGATGTATTTCGCGAACCGAATTTGGATCCCCAACACAATAACCTTCGAGCTTTTATCATGAATGAAGCACATCAGACTCGCTATTCTATTCACCCGGGCTCCGATAAGATGTATATGGACTTGCGGAGTCAATATTGGTGGCCCGGAATGAAACGGGACATAGCAACCTACGTTGCTAAGTGTCTTACATGCACGAAGGTTAAAGCGGAGCACCAACGTCCAAGTGGATTACTCGAACAACCCGAAATTCCCATGTGGAAATGGGAACATATATCCATGGACTTCATAACCAAACTACCTCGGACACCTCGTGGGCACGATAGCATATGGGTAATCGTCGACCGATTGACCAAGTCGGCACATTTCATACCCATACGCGACACGTATAAGACATCAAGATTAGCTCGGATTTACATCGACGAGATCGTAAGCCGTCACGGTGTGCCTCTTCATATCATATCCGACCGAGACGCTCGTTTCACTTCTCACTTCTGGTCTTCTATGCAAGAACTTTTGGGTACGCAATTGGATTTAAGTACGGCTTACCATCCCCAAACCGATGGTCAAACCGAGCGGACGATCCAAACTCTGGAAGACCTGTTGCGTCTCTGTGTTCTCGATTTTGGTGGTGACTGGGATACACACCTACCACTCGCGGAGTTCTCCTACAATAATAGTTACCATTCAAGCATCCAAATGGCACCATTTGAGGCCCTTTATGGTCGTAAATGTCGTTCACCGATTTGCTGGACCGACATGGGCGAAAATCTTATCACCGGTCCCGAACTCATACAAGAGACGACCGATAAGGTTGCTATCATCCGCAAGAACTTGGAAACGGCTAGGAGTCGACAGAAGAGCTATGCCGATAAACGTCGCAAGCCACTAGAATTCCAAGTTGGGGAGATGGTCCTTCTCAAGGTCTCGCCGTGGAAGGGTGTGGTTCGTTTTGGAAGGAAAGGTAAGTTAGCTCCGAGGTTTGTAGGACCTTTCAAGGTTCTGAAAAGAATCGGGAAAGAGTGGCCTACAAACTAGAACTACCCTCCGACCTTAGTGGAATTCACCCGGTCTTCCACGTCTCGAACCTGAGGAAGTGTTTGGCCGACGATAACTTGTATGTGCCATTGGAAGACATCCAGATCAACGAGTCCCTACATTTCGTTGAGAAACCCGTCGAAATCATGGATCGCATTATGAAGAAGACTAGAACCTCTACGACCCCAATAGTAAAGGTTCGGTGGGAAAACAAGCGGGGAGCGGAATTCACTTGGGAGCGTGAAGATCATATGAGGAAGACTTACCCTGATTTATTTTTGTAACCTTCGTTATTTTTAATTTCGGGACGAAATTAATTTAAGTTGGGGAGACTGTAACATCCTGTAATTTTCTGTCTTTATTTATTTATGTATGCGTGGCCTCGTTAGTAAAGGTTTAATTCAATAATAATAATAATAATAATAATAATAATAATAATAATAATAATAATAATAATAATAATAATAATAATAATAATAATAATAATAATAATAATAACAATAATATTAATAATACTAATAATAATAATAACAATATAATAATAATTATAATTATAGTAATACTAATAATAATAATAACAATAATAATAATATTATAATAATTATAGTAATACTAATAATAATAATAACAATAATAATAGTTTTAAAATAAAAATTCTTAAACCAAAGTTCAGGGGGGTGTTCTGCCAAATTTCAAACTAAAATCAATATAAATCGTTTTGACCAACAGCCCAAACCTCAGGGGCTGAATGTGTAATTCTGATTTTTTTTTCTTGACCGCAGTCCGGTGGCTTCGACCGGAGCTCCGGCGAAGCTACAAACCTTCGATTTTATTGTTTTGACCCAAACAAACCGCCCAACCCCGCTCGGCCTTGCGATTCGAACCCGAACCCCAAATCAATTTGAATTCCCGCTCGTTACAACCTTTCCAAATCAAACGGGGCTACCTTGTAAAAATCCGAACCAAATCTCAACCAACTTCTTAATTTGAACCAAATTAATCACTTCCAAACTTAATACGCGGCCTCATCAATCTGTAAATCAATCAAAATCGCAATTAACAGCTCGAATCTCATAAATTTGGTAAATTTATACGCGGTTTCAAACCGAAAGTGATACGCTCGAAACCATTGAATTGATGCTATATAAGGGGTCTACTAATTCGTTTTGAAGTCCTTAAACTCCCTAAACCCTCAATTGCACAAATAATCACAAATTCGAAAACCCCAATTCAAGAACACCCGAAGTAACTCGAACTCGAAGAACCCTCTAATCCTCATCTAAACAGGTAATTGAAAACTGTATTCTGCTCGATTTGGTCCAAGGATCAAAAGCCCTATGATGATTCGTCTGATTAACAGCGAATCGAGGGTTGATTTTGGATCCGATGAACCTAGGGTTCATCGGATTTGGGGAAACGGGGAGCCTTGTTTAAATCAAAACAAACCGAAAGTGAACCAAGGCCATGGCCCTGGTTCACTGGTTCCCGCACCTTACCCCAAGGGGAGGTCCCGGGTTCGACCCCGGCAACCCCCCTTCCCCCTTTTCTTTTATTTTATGTGTTATTTTTCTTTATTTAATTCTGAAAATTTCTAAAATTTATTTTATAAATTCAAAATTATTTAATTAAGTTTTTTTAAATTTCATTTTGTTTATCAAAGTTTTATTAATATGTTTAAATTTAAAATACATTTTGGTATTTTCTTCCCTTAGTTTAAATTATTTAAACAATGTTGTTGTGTGATTATTTAAAATATGCATGTAATATATATGTATATATATATATACATGTAATATTGGCAAACAATTTGAATAATTTACTTATACATATATTCTTATATCATATATTCACATAATATATTCTTATATTGTAATATATTCATATACATATATTTATATTCATATATTCATATATTGTAAAATATATGTATATACATCGTCAAACAATTAGAATGATTAATTACTTACATATATTCTTATATTTATATAAACATATCAAAGTAAGTATACATACATATATATATATAATTATTTATTACTTGATTTATTACAATCAATAGAACTTTCATAAATCGGTTTAACGTACGATTAATTTTCTTTATATTAGCCGTTCTCCTTCGCGCAATAAATCTAATTATTATCATTCCATTAACTCGATTCACCTTAATAACACGAAATTAATAGATGTCAATCTCTATTCAATCCGTTATTAAGAACCTTATAACAAAACAACTAATCATCAAACCGATTATAACGCGTTACCTTATTCTTATTTAGGTGCCTTGTGACGTTTGTGTTGGAAATCTTATTCGTGGTTATTCTTATTTCATCTTCAAGTCTTCTTATTATCATGTGAGTTCTTATGCCCCATTTTACATATGTTTTACACTTTTCGGGGTGAAACATGTTGGTTATACAAACAAACTCATACACGCTTTGATACTTATTACGCACGTGCAATTCTTTACATAGTCGTGGTTATTTGAATATTTTAAGTTGTATATGAGATGTGACATACGTGGTGCAATCATTAACTATAGCTAGCCTGGCGAAGTCTTAGATCTTTGGGCCTGACAAGCCTTTTGGTGCTAAAGCCGAGGGATTGCCGGCTCCTAGGAGCCGTATGCTTTGTGCACTAGGGAACCAAATACACTTAGCTAATCATGCTTATTCATATTATTAGTCAAGGTTTGATGTAACTATGCATGTTCAATATTCTTACTATCTTGTGACCATTGACTAGAATTGCCATTCTTTCTCATGTATATACTTATTGTATTTTAAAACCATGAGAACTCACCAACTGTTAGTTGACTTTATTTTCAACATGTTTCAGGTAATTGCAGTATAATGATGACTGAAGAAATGCTTAAGCTTAGGATATGGACCTAGACTTAATGAACATTTGGATTCTTTTTTTGTTTGTTTTTTGTTTTCTTGTAAGATGTGGATGATTGTGATGTTTGAAAAACAATTGGTTAATGGCATTTATATTTTAAACATAGTGTTATGTGGCTGTGAACAATCTTAACCCTCACACTTCGACGTTTCCGCCGTCATGGTTGGGGTGTGACAACTACGAGTATGATACTAGAGCCAATCCTCAGAGGATTGTTGCTAGAGTACTAGAGAACGACATAGCAATTACCATGGAGATTATTAAAAAAGTGTTGAGACTCCAAGAAACAGTGGAGATGAGGTGTGCTGACTGATTAGGAGGTATTTGAGGCCTTCCGGAGCATTGGATATGTGGGCCCTCCTTTTGGGACAAGAAAAGAGATCAAGAAGTCCTTTTTGTCCAAGGAGCTGGAGATACATCGCCCACGTTTTCATTATGTGCTTAGATCACCGTAAGGGTGGATCAGATGGGCTGAATATGGATTGGGCCAAAGCCATGATTATATTTTGTAGGGGGCAGAAGGCCAATATTGCCAAACTCATTTTTGACTGCATGGCCGAGAACGTTATGGCCGTGAAGAAAGACAAATGGCTGCTATATCCAAGATTTCTGCAGATGTTGATAGACGAACTGATTCCAAATGTGCCGAGACATGGAGAAATAAAGAGATTGCTTCAGATGAACACTCGGATATTTGCTGACTGTTGTGCCATAAGGCACGACTTTAGTGGCAAGATTACACACTTGTGGGAGAATATGTACCCACCCGAAAGATGGAACTATATACGGAGGGTGATTGAGTCTGAGGAAAAGCGTGTTGAGGAGACGAGAGAAAAACAAGCTGAGTCTGTGAAGAAAAGGAAGCGATACGCTAAAGAGAAAGACTATGACTTTGAAGACGATATACATGAGGCGGAGTAGGAGGTGAGGGCTGAGAAGGAGAAACGGTCCAAGAAAAGGGCTGATCAGGGGGAGACTGAGAGCAGGACGAAGCATAAGCATCAAGCGTTTACTGAGCCCCAGAGAAGGGATGAGAGGCTGGACTGGATGAAGACGTTATCAGGAACCTCAACTCTTTCTTAACCAATGAGCTAAGCATGATGAAGACAAAGTTGACCAATCAGGAGTTGAGAGAGAAAAGAAAGGATGAGATGCTAGAAGGGATGACAAAGATGATGGTGGATCAGCAGAATTTGATTAAGAGACTGCTGACTGAGGTCAATGAGCTGAAGGCAGCTGCCGGCCTGCCCAATCAGCTAACTCAATCTGAGTTAGATGATATGACTGATATTTCTAAGTACCTATTTCTGAATGTGGATACATCTTTCAGGGTAGGAGAGGGAACTAGTGGTGTAGGGACTGAGACAGCTGGAGGATCTGGTGTGAGAGATGATGTGGAGACAGAGAATGAGGATGGTAGGAATGAGAATATGGAGAAGCTGATAGAGGCTGGTTTTGTTGACATGGGCTTTGATCTAGAAAAAGATTTGATAGGAGAGGAGATTGTGAGAGACACAGCTGTGGAAGGTGCTGAAAAGTCAACTGTGAAGGGTTTGATTGATGAAGAGGAGGAGGATGAACAACTTGTTGATTATGATTCTGAGCCAGAATATTATAAGGTTGATGAGAGACCATTGACTTATGTGGCCAAGAATGTCTCGGATGAAGGAGATGTGTTTGAGATGTCTAAGGAGGAGTGGTTTGTCAGGGAGAAGGAGGCTGAGGAGTTAACACCTTTATTCCAAAATATGCAGGGGCTGAGCAAGAAGGAAGCTGACAAGAAGATCATTAGCTGGAAATACAAACCCGGCCTCAAAATGTTCATGATTAAGAGGAGAGGGGGAGGCATTACTTACTTGCACAAAAGGAAGGCATTTAAGACCTTGCCTAAGTGGGATCTAAGGAGGTTAGCTGTTATACCAATGATTGATTCCAATTTGAGTGAGAGGGCAAAGATGTTGGAGGAAGAGATAAAGAAGGGGATGAATGATAACTTCGAGACGTTTGGGTATATGAAGCCAGAGAGAGAATGAGATCAAAGAAAGATAAAGATTGGGAGACCGGGAAAGGTCAGATAGTGCTGAGGGTGAAACCCCTTAAGACTGTGAGCAGGGTGAGGTTGCCTGATCCCCTTCCCCAACAACTTCAAAAATGGTTTTATGATAATAATACTGGAGAGGCGGTGATCAGATTGAAGAATGGGGTAGAATACAAACTTTTTGATCCGATGGAGATATTTGCCTTTTATGATGAAGATCTACTTGTGTTGTGTGAGAATTACATTAAAGTGGGGGCAGGAGCTGAAACGCGCAAAGAGGCAGGCCTAGTCATGACGGTTGCTAACAAAGTGAGGGGTGTTGGGGCTGAAGTTAGGGAACTGACCCAGAAGGTTCGGGAAGAAGATGAATTGAGAATGGACGTGCAGGACTTAACGAGATGTTTTGAGAAGGCAAGTGCACGTGCCGAGGAAGCAACAACAGTAGAAGCTAACCAAGGAGAATCATCAGCTAAAGCTTCCGAGGATGATGCTACAGGAGCTAATGAAGAAATATCTGAGGCGGCTGTAGATACTAGAGCTGAAAAGACAAATGAAGATTGATCAAGACGGTGAGATCCAACCTAGGGGGAGTATTGAAGATCAAGTATAGGTTGGACTCACCTTAGATTAGATTTTGTTATGCTTGATTGTAATAGGTTAAATGTTAGTTTACTTTTGTATGTTTGTTAATTAGTTATGTTTTGCTGCCTAGCGAAACTATGAGCGAAACTACAGTTTCGCTCATAGCCAGCTGACGTTTCACCCGGCGAAACTATATGTCACAACCGGGCGAAACTGTGCATTGGTAGGATAGTTTCGCTGACAGCGAAACTGTCAGCGTAACTATCAATACTATATATAGATTTGATTTTTTTCATTGTAAGGTATCCTTGCAAAACCCTAATTTGTTTATCATTGTTGCAAGTGCCTTTGTAAGCTGGAAATTCGCTGAAATATCATTGAGCATTGTTATATTATGAGTATTGGAGTTTAGTTGTTATATTTTGAATACTTTTGAGTTCTTCTTCATCATCAATTGTTTATCGTTTATGATTATTGTTGATATTGAACGATTCAATCATTCAAGTGTACTGTAATTCGATCGTATTGGACCAACAAAATGGCATCAGAGTCTTTGTGCTCTTGATTGTTTGGGGTTTTTGATAGTTTGAGTTTAATATCACAAGTTCATCAATTCCGGATCAAATTTCTGTGTATTTGATATGGAATTTGATTGAAATCTGTTAGTTCTTGGTTGGGAAAGCCTTGGTAATCATCAGATCTCAAGTTCATTGAAATTTGGGTGATTTCAGATTGATTTCGTGTTCAAAAAGTTTTTCAGACTCATCTTCTTCCAGCGAAACTGTCACCTCAATCAGCAAAACTACGAGTGTTTTGGCTTCTGTGGTTGTTTTGGTAAACTCAGCGAAAGTACCATTATTGAACAAAAGTTCAACAGTGCTTGTGTTCCATTTTCAAGCAAAATTGCTGCCGAATTTACATCTGAACGAAAGTTCAAGCTTGTTTCGTGCGAAATTGTCAGCGCAACTAGCATATTCAAGCTTTTGGCTAGCGAAACTGCTGCCGAAATTAGCAGCGAAACTAGTGATCTCTTAGCGAAACTAGCTCAATCCAGCGAAATTGTATTTTCTTCTGCGAAACTATCATGTCAAAGATGACCTCTCTCACTCTTGCTGATTTAGAAAGTGTGGCACCCAACAGACCCCCAAGGCTCATCAACGGAGACAATTTTGAAGATTGGAAGAGATGTCTTAAGGCATTCTTTTTCTACACTGATCATAACCAATGGGAATCAATTATCTCTGGTCCTCACATACCAACTGTTACTGTTGGTGATGTTGTTTATCAAAACAAGGACCCAGCCATGTTTACCAAAAAAGATCTAAAGTTGATTGACAGAGATCAGAAAGATTTCAGAGCTTTAACTCTATGCCTTGCACCAGACATCTACAATCGTTTTGCCGAACACAAGAATGCTAAGTCTCTCTATGATGCTCTCTGTGAGTTTTATGATGGAAATGATGAGTTAGTAAAAGACAAGGGTATTCAAGTTGAAAAGAAGTTTAACTCATTTGTGGGTTACAAGAATGAGAGTCTTACTGACCTAACAAACCATTTTCTGACAGTCTCCAGCACATTGAAGAAATATGATGAAAAACTCTCCAACAGTGAGCAAGTGAATAGGTTGTTGGACTCACTCTCACCACAGTGGAGTTTACAAGTAAGGATGTTGAAGCAAGAAAGAGGTTTTACTGACTACAAGCTTATGGACATCATTAACAAGCTTAAATCATTTGAGTTAGACATGAAGAGAAGGGAGTTTAATCAGACAAGCTTAAATCATCCGTTTAAAGAATTCAGAAGTGAAGCTGAAGTAGCTGAGGATGTGAAGGAGGAGTGTGAGGAGTGTGTAAAGAAGGTTAAAGATGATGAATTGAATGTTGAGGTTTCGATAGAAGGTGAAGATGAGAAGGTGCTGATAGCTGGAAGCCAAACTGAAAAACAGAGGAAAGAGAAGATTGATGCTGCAACCACTGTTGAGGAAAACAAGAAGAGTACTCCGGTGTGTCAATGCGAAAAGGCTTTGGCAGCAGAGAAGGTGGTGATGGGTCTTCCATATGAGGTAATACAAGATATGTGCTCTTCAGCATGCAAAATAAGGCTATTTGGTGTGTATAAAGCAAATCGTCTATTACTCGATAACGAAAAGGATTTAAAACGAATTAATGAAGAGCTTAAAATAAACGAGTCAAAATATTTTGTTAAATTAAATGAAGCTTTAAAAGAAAATGAACACTTAAAAAAATTGTCTGAGAAAGATATGTTGAAATTAATACTTTGACTAAAAGAGTTGCACTTGCTGAGTTTGAAACAAGTAAACTTCAGTCAAAGCTTGATAAATGGACAATATCTGGGATGAAACATGACGATTTGTGCAAATCACAGAGGGGGGCTAGGATTAAAACGGGTTTGGGTTATGAAACTGCTGCGGTTTATCCTCCTCCTAGTACTTATTGTTATTCACCTATGCATGTTCCACATCCTTCTAATGATTTGATTCAAATAGATACTAATAGTCTGTCTGCAGGTTTAGAAGGTGTGAACTCTAAGGACGTGCGTGAGGAGTATGGTTATGGACCGACTAGCGGGCTTGGATGCAATAGTTTTAGTACTCCTAAACCTCAGCACTCTGTTTTAGATCATAGCTTTAGTTTAAGTTCTGTTTTTGTTTCCAAAATATCTGTCTCAGACATTGATTTGACTTGTTCTAGTAATGTTTCTACTTCTTCTTTAGATGATTTGAGTTGTAATGTTGATGCTTCTTCTACTTGTGTTGATAATATTGTGAATGATTTTGCTGTCAAGAGTAAAGAAAAAATTAAAAGTAACTGTTTTAAAAAATTCTTTTCTCACCCCATCCCATCATTTATCCCAATTAATATTTCACCATCAAGTGAAAGGGTAATGTCATCTTCGTGCGCAAGTACAAGTGGTACAAGTACCACATGTACTTAAGATGAAAACGTTTTAAAATCTGTAAATAATCATTCTTTTATAAATAAAAACAGACACAAAGATATGTACGAGACTTATAGTGATGCTGATTCTAGATTGTCTGAATGTGATGAGGAAATATACATTGATAAAATTGCTGACTTGCGGCATAACGGACCTAGATTAAAATCACATTGTTTTAGGTGTGGTAAAGATGATCATATAGTTAAAAACTGTCCTGAGCTTCATCATAGACACGATCATAAGAATTCTTTTGGCTGTAGATTAACTCATCTGGTTAATAATTTCTTTTGCAAAAAGTCATCTACACCAAAGCCTAAAGTTGTTCAAGCATGGGTTCCTGTTTCAACTGGTTAATATGTTTACACTATTATTGCAGTGGTCATCCACTAAAGTTGTAAATAGTGTTTCGCATGTTGATAGTGGATGCTCCAAACATATGACGGGGCTGAAGGATCTGTTGACAAACTACCGCATAATCAATGGAGGATATGTCGTGTTTGCCGGCGACAAGAAAGGATGAAAAATGATTGGCCAAGGGGAGGTTTCCAATGGATCTCTTATGCTGGAGAAAGTCAATTATGTGCCTGAGCTAGCTTTCAATCTGTTGAGTGTCTGTTAGATTTGTGATAAAGACATTTGGGTCTTGTTCAAGTCCAATGAATGTCTCTTTCTGAAATCTGAGATTGATATTCCAGAGGAGATGGTGCTTATGCGAGCTCCGAGAAAGAATGACACTTATCTTCTCGACATGGGTTCTAAAGAGTCAACATCCACTGTCACCTGTCTTCTGTCAAAAGCTTCCACATCTGAGTCTTTCTTGTGGCATCATAGATTGGGCCTTGTTAATTTTAAAAATATAAACAAATTAGTTAAAAACAATCTTGTTAGGGGATTACCTTTAAAAGACTTTTCAGTTGCTGAGAAATGCATGGCATGTGCCAAAGGAAAACAACATAAGAAACCTCATAAACCAAAACTTGAAAATAGCATTTCTAATCCCCTCGAGTTGTTACATACTGATTTGTTTGGCCTAATCAGCGTTAAATCCATTGTAAGAAATCTTTTTGCCTTGTTGTTACAGATGACTTTTCTAGGTATTCATGGGTGAGATTTCTTGCCCATAAAGGAGAAGCTGCTAAAGAGCTGCAAAAGTTGATTCTTTCTATTGAAGTGATAAGCAAGAGGAAGGTTATGGCTATTCGAAGTGACAATGGTACCGAGTTCAGAAATCAAATATTTGATTCCTTCTGTGCTGGTAAAGGTATTCTGAGACAGTTCAGTGCAGCGAGAACACCTCAGCAGAATGGTGTTGCTGAGTGAAAGAATCACACCCTTATTGAAGCCGCTCGTACTATGCTGATCGAGTCCTGTTTACCCATCATCTTCTTGGCAGAGGCGGCGAACTGTGCTTCCTATGTTCTTAACAGGGTGTTGATCGTCAAAGACAAAATGAAGACTCCGTATGAACTCTTCCATAAGAGGAAGCCTTTGATTGATTTCTTTCGTCCATTCGGATGCTCGTGTACTTTACTAAATACCCAGGCACAAAAGACGAAATTTGGTGTTGTGTCTGACGAGTGTTACTTCGTGGGCTACTCCTCCTCTCAGAAAGCTTATCGGGTGTATAACAAGAGAACCCGTATTGTGCAAGAGTCTTTCTATGTTGATTGGCAAGAATCTAATTCCTCTGATGTCTGATCAGAACCTGCATGGTTCTTTGACTCAAATACGGTTTTCAACTCATTTAATCTTCTAGTTTTTGATGATGATGAGTCCATCTCTAATGTCCAAACAAATATCATTCCTCCAGATCTATTACCTATTGCTCCTCATGTTCATCAAGCCTTTTCTTATTCATCACTTGACAATGCCACATCAGTTGACATTGCATCTTCCTCATCATCCTTTGACATTCCACCCCCACCTGTTTCTGCATATATACCCTCGTTACCTCATCTCAACCTGTTCCATCTGCATAACCAATTAAATCTGCCCAACCATCGTCCTTTCCATCATCTACCCATCAACAACCCATCATCCCACCATCTTTAAATACCCTATCCATAATCACTGATTTCAAGACCTTAAAAGACCACCCCCATGATAACATTATAGGATCCATCACCGATGGAGTTCGAACGCAGAGTCAATCTGGTTTGATTAATGTAGGCCTATTCTCTTGTTTTATATCTCAAATCATTTCAAATAATGTTCATGCAGCTCTTTAGGATCCTTGTTGGGTTGAATCGATGCAACTGAAGCTGCAACAGTTCAGGAAGCTCAAGGTGTGGACGCTGGTTAACAAATGCCTAATAGGCACGAAATGGATGTTTAAGAACAAACCCAATGACCGTGGTATTATGGTAAGAAACAAGTCCAGATTGGTGGTTCAGGGCTTTGCTCAAGAAGAAGGGATTGATTACACGGAGGTCTTTGCTCCCGTAGCCCGTCTTGAAGCTATACGAATTTTTCTGGCTCATGCTGCTAACAAGCAGTTCAAAGTCTATCAGATGGATGTCAAATGTGCATTTCTTTATGGAGACATTGATGAAGAGATATATGTGTGTCAACCACCAGGGTTTGAGGATCCAGACTTTCCCGACAAAGTCTACAAGCTTGATAAATCTCTCTACGGTCTTTATCAAGCTCCTCGCATCTGGTACGAGACTCTAACACAGTATCTTCTGAGCAATGGTTTTTCTCGTGGCACCATTGATATGACTTATTCAAGAAAGAAGTGGATGGTGAGATGCTAATTGTCCAACTCTACGTGGATGACATTATTTTTGGCTCCACAAATCCAAAGTTGTGTCAGGAGTTTGAGGAGGTCATGCGTAGTCGTTTTGAAATAAGCATGATGGGGGAGATGTACTTTTTCCTTGGGATGCAGGTTGAACAAAAGCCAGAGGGAATTCTCATTCATAAGGAGAAGTATATCAAAGAAATTCTGAAAAAATTCAAAATAAAAAATTCAAAATGGATGATGCTTCTCCTGAACTGACTCCATTCACTGCTCAAACATGCCTCACTCCAGACGAGAATAGGAAACCTGTTGATCCTCATCTATACAGATCTATGATCGGTTCCCTAATGTATCTTACAGCAAGCCGTCCCGACATCACCTTTGCTGTAGGACACCGTGCTTGATACCAATCTGCCCCGAAGGAGTCTCGTGAAAAGGCTGTAAAACAAATCTTTCGTTATCTTAAAGGCTCTTCTCGTTTAGGGCTTTGGTATCCTTATGGTGGGAATTTTGATTTACATGCTTATTCTGACAGTGATTCAAATGGTTGCAGGTTAAACAGAAAATCGATCACTGGAGGCTGTCAATACCTAGGAAATTGTCTTGTATCATGGCAGAGCAAGAAACAGACTACTGTCTCTCTTTCCACGGGGGAGGCAGAGTACATTCCTGCTTCAAGCTGTTGCTCACAAGTGCTCTGGATACAACATCAGATGATTGACTACATCATCAACTTTCTCCATACACCGTTGTTATGTGACAACGAGGCAGCCATTGACATCGCAAAGAATCCAATTCATCATTCCCGCACCAAGCACATCGAGACACGGATTCATGCAATCTGTGATGCTCACGAGAAGGGTTTTATTGATATTATTCCCATTGACACTAAAAATCAAAAAGCAGATCTTTTCACTAAAACATTTGATAAACCTCATTTTTATGAATTGATCTCTATGTTAGGATTAATATCATTTTAAAACCCATTTTTCTTAAAGCTATCTCATGTATATAATGTATATATTCCTTTTCTTGTTTTTTTTTAGTTTTTCAGAAAGCTCCATAGTCCTTCAAAATTTTACATATAAAAATATATAAAAAATATAAAAAAATAAAAATATATAAAAATTAAATTATATATGTATATTATACTTAGAAATTTCTCCAATCTTGCTGATTCGTAGAAATTTCGGGGGAGAATAATAAATGTTTTTCTTGTCTTTATTGCAGAATTCTCATAAATAAAATTTGCTGCCTGGAAGATGTGAAGGAGGTCAACAGTATTGTGTTGGGATATGCTTGATAGGTTCAGCCAGAAAGTGAAGTAGACAGTAATCTCGTGGCTTAACTAACAGAATAAGAAACTTTGTGACTTGGATAATCCCCTTGACATTTTTGGCATTCACAAAGTCACAAGTCCTTGTACAAAATGGATTAAGAACGTGATATCTCTTCGTTGATATATTTTTACCTAAAGTACCCTTGTTTCTCTTCCCCATTCTATCTCAAAAGCTATCTGCTAGCTCCTCCTTGTATCAAAGAAGCTCCTTGCTGTTTTTTACCTCGCGTTTATCTCCTCTGCTATGTGTAAACATTGACCTGGAGTGATGATCTCCTTTGTTATACGTAAGTATAGACCTTGAGCTCTCATCAGCACGATATGATGATCTTCTCTGTTATACGTAAGTATAGACCTGAAGCTCTCATCTGTCAGCCTCAATTGATCAACTCCTCTGTAATATGTGAGTATAGACCTGGAGCTCTCATCATTTGACGTCTATAAGGACTGTGCTTCTTTTAAATAGGATCTCTGTTGCTTTTTAAAAGGAATAATCAAGCAGAGTGTGTAACTTGTTCAATATATCATGAGGACAGGATAAGTTTCTTTGCCAAATGTCTGTGGGGACTGAGTCATTTAAGTCTTCTTGAAATGAATCAAAACATGATAACATTAGCTGCGGTTCACTTGTTAAAAAGAAGAAGGCATGGGCTTAAAAGGACAAGTATATCAGCAATCCCGCCGAACTATGACTCTCCGGAAAATCTCTTCAGTTTTCGTTCTTTTTTATCCTTTATTTCTTTTATTATGTCAAAATTAGGTGAAGTTTGGTAAGGTCTTGTGGGGCAATTTTTTTTGATTCTTTTATTTTGCTTTTGTTTTTGTCTTAATTCTTTTCTAAATATTTATATATTAAAAAAATAAAAAATTTAAAATTTTTAAGTTTTTAAGTTGTCTGTGAAACTATATTTTCGCTGGTAGTTTCGCAGCATGAAACTGTAGATTCGGCGGCACTTTCGCTCATTTCTGAGTCATTTCTGATCAAAGCATGTACCGGGCGAAACTATAGTTTCGCTGCCAGCGAAACTAACTGCTATATATCACACTTTGCGAAATTAGGGTTCATTTTCGCACATCCTAGGTTATTTGTCTGAGAGCTCTTTCTGTGATCTTTTTGAACGATATTGAGTTTTAGAGTGTGTTATTCGCGATTGATGATCATTTAAGCTTCAGATGTGAGTTTCGAACCCTCGATTGTAGGTTAATCTAGGTTTAAACAACTTATTAAGGTCCGATTGAACTGTGACTCTTCGCTACCTTCGCAGTTCTTACTGCGAAAGTACTGATAGTCCAGCGAAACTGAAAGAAAGCGAAATTGTGAAGTTATGCTGTTCGTGCGAACTTGACAGTTTCGCTGGTCAAAGCTCAGTTTCGCTTTGCTGAATTTACAGTTTCAGCGTGCCGAATCTACTTCTTTGGCATGCCGAAACTACATCCTGTTCCTTGCCGAAACTACATTTTCTCTTGCCGAAACTACTGTTTCGACTAGCGATACTATACTTTCGCCTAGCGAATTTAATTTGATTTTACTTTATTTTTACTCTTTTTAATTATTATTCTTTTTAACTTATCTTTCTAATGCGTTTCATCTATTTTTCAGATAAAATGGCTAATCTGAAGTTCGACGAGCGGAACAACATAACAACCATTCTGGATGATACTCACCCTAAAGCTGCAGGATTTAGAGATTGCATTCGTTGGCTACAACGTTCACCCATTGCTTACGCAGTCACCCACTCTCCTACCATTTATGACCTTCGGATTAGAGATTTCTGGCGAACTGCCGAGTATGATACTAGATCCAATCCTCAGAGGATTGTTGCTAGAGTACTAGAGAACGACATAGCGATTACTGCGGAGATTATAACACGAGTGTTGAGACTGTAAGAAGACAGTGGAGATGAGGTTGTGCCGACTGATCAAGAGGTATTTGAGGCCTTCCGGAGCATTGGATATGAGGGACCTCCTTTTGGGACAAGAAAGGAGATCAAGAAGTCCTTTTTGTCCAAGGAGTGTTGATACATCGCCCACGTTTTCATTATGTGCTTAAATCACCGTAAGGGTGGATCAGATGGGCTGAATATGGATTGGGCCAAAGCCATGATTATATTTTGTAGGGGGCAGAAGGCCAATATTGCCAAACTCATTTTTGACTGCATGGCCGAGAACGTTATGGCCCTAAAGAAAGACAAATGTATGCTATATCCAAGATTTCTGCAGATGTTGATAGACGACCTGATTCCAAATGTGTCGAGACATGGAGAAATAAAGAGATTGGTTCAGATGAACACTCGGATATTTGCTGACTGCTGTGCCATAAGGCACGACTTTAGTGGCAAGATTACACACTTGTGGGAGAATATGTACCCACCCGAAAGATGGAACTATATACGGAGGGTGATTGAGTCTGAGGATAAAGAGAAAGACTATGACTTTGAAGACGATTTACATGAGGCGAAGCAGGAGGAGACTGAGAGGAGGACGAAGCATAAGCATCAAGCGTTTACTGAGCCCCAGAGAAGGGATGAGAGGGCAGGACTGGATGAAGACGTTATCAAGAACCTCAACTCTTCTTTAGCCAATGAGCTAAGCATGATGAAGACAAAGTTGACCAATCAGGAGTTGAGAGAGAAAAGAAAGGATGAGATGCTAGAAGGGATGACAAAGATGATGGTGGATAAGCAGAATTTGATTAAGAGATTGCTGACTAAGGTCAATGAGCTGAAGGCAGCTGCCAGCCTGCCCAAACAGCTAACTCAATCTGAGTTAGATGATATGACTGATATTTCTAAGTACCCATTTCTGGATGTGGGTACATCTTCCAGGGCAGGAGAGGGCACTAGTGGTGCAGGGACTGAGACAGCTGGAGGATCTGGTGTGAGAGATGATGTGGAGACAGAGAATGAGGATGGTAGGAATGAGAATATGGAGAAGCTGATAGAGGCTGGTTTTGTTGACATGGGCTTTGATCTAGAAAAAGATTTGATAGGAGAGGAGATTGTGAGAGACACAGCTGTGGAAGGTGCTAAAAAGTCAACTGAGAAGGGTTTGATTGATGAAGAGGAGGAGGATGAACAACTGGTTGATTATGATTCTAAGCCAGGATATTATGAGGTCGATGAGAGACCATTGACTTATGTGGCCAAGAAGGTCTCGGATGAAGTAGATGTGTTTGAGATGTCTAAGGAGAAGTGGTTTGTCAGGGAGAAGGAGGCTGAGGAGTTAACACCTTTATTCCAGAATATGTAGGGGCTGAGCAAGAAGGAAGCTGACAAGAAGATCATTAGCTGGAAATACAACCCCGGCCTCAAAATGTTCATGATTAAGAAGAGAGGGGGAGGCATTACTTACTTGCACAAAAGGAAGACATTTAAGACCTTGCCTAAGTGGGATCTAAGGAGGTTAGTTGTTATACCAATGATTGATTCCAATTTGAGTGAGAGGGAAAAGATGTTGGAGGAAGAGATAAAGAAAGGGATGAATGATAACTTCGAGACGTTTGGGTATATGAAGGCAGAGAGAAGGAGATCAAAGAAAGATAAAGATTGGGAGACCGGGAAAGGTCGTATAGTGCTGAGGGTGAAACCCCCTAAGACTGTGAGCAGGGTGAGGTTGCCTGATCCCCTTCCCCAACAACTTAAGAGTTTTGAAAAATGGTTTTATGATAATAATACTGGGGAGGTGGTGATCAGATTGAAGAATGGGGTAGAATACAGACTTTTTGATCTGATGGAGATATTTGCCTTTTGTGATGAAGATCTACTTGTGTTGTGTGAGAATCACATCAAAGTGGGGGAAGGAGCTGAAATGCGCAAAGAGGCAGGCTTGTTCATGACGGTTGCTAACAAAGTGAGGGGTGTTCGGGCTGAAGTTAGGGAACTGGCCCAGAAGGTTCGGGAAGAAGATGAGTTGAGAATGGACGTGCAGGACTTAACGAGACCATTTGAGAAAGCAAGTGCACGTGCCGAGGAAGCAACAACAGTAGGAGCTAACCAAGGAGAATCATCGGCTAAAGCTTCCAAGGATGATGCTGCAGGAGCTAATGAAGAAATATCTAAGGCGGCTGTAGATACTGGAGCTGAAAAGACAAATGCAGATTGATCAAGACGGTGAGATTCAACCTTGGGGGAGTATTGAAGATCAAGTATAGGTTGGACTCACCTTAGATTAGATTTTGTTTATGTTTAATTTTAATAGGTTAAATGTTAGTTTACTTTTGTAAGTTTGTTAATTAGTTATGTTTTGCTGCCCTGCGAAACTATGAGCGAAACTACAGTGTTGCTCATAGCCAACTGACAGTTTCACCCGGCGAAACTGTACGTCACAGCCAGGCGAAACTATGCATTGGCAGGATAGTTTCGCTGACAGCGAAATTGTCAGCGAAACTATCAATACTATATATAAATTTGATTTCTTTCATTGTAAGGTATCCTTGCAAAACCCTAATTCGTTTATCATTGTTGCAAGTGCCTTTGTAAGCTAAAAATACACTGAAATATCATTGAGCATTGTTATATTGTGAGTATTGGAGTTTAATTGTTATATTTTGAATACTTTTGAGTTCTTCTTCATCATCAATTGTTTATTGTTTGTGATTATTGTTGATATTGAACGATTCAATCATTCAAGTGTACTGTAATTCAATCGTATTGGACCAACAGCTCGTGTGTAGATCACTAGGCTGCGACAACTTTTGATTATAGTCTCCTTCTATCTCTGCTAAACATAATGTTAGAAGTGCAAAATAAAAAAAATAGGATAGACAAAACCTGTCACACGAACATTGTTATATGAGATGAGGTCGATCGACAAATTTAATATTTATTATAATCAATGGTGTAAAAGTCGCTATACGCTGCCAGGTCGGTCGAATGGAGAGTTGCGAGTACTCGTTCTAGATGCGGAGTACTCGAATGTGATAAATTTTTTAAAAAAATATTTTTAAGAAATTATACATATATCAAATATCGTAAGTTTATTAATATTTATAACAATGTATATGAATATCAGTATAAATTAGAAGGATAAATGCTCAAATACTAAAATAATTCAAAAAATTATATTTATTCTATAATATTATAGACATGATAATCATTTAATAGTTGTCTTCCAATGTATCTACATGAAAAAGAACAAAAATTCAACAAAACTCGATAAAAACTAACGAAAATGGGCGGAAAAATAGCGAAAATCCGAGTTGGGCCGCCTACCTCTGAGTAGGGCCGAGTTGGGCCGCTTAGCTCCGAGTACTCCCCGAGTTTGGGCGAGGTTGACCAATTCCGAGTTATTGGACCGAGTTGAAGAAAGTCGCTTCAGTAAATGGTTGAGTTTCGAGTACTCCCAAGTACTCGGCTGAGTTGGCCGATTTTACAACATTGATTATAATATAAAATGTTATATTTTTATAGACATTAAAAAGTAATCCGATCTATGTATGAATATGTGCATGCACATGTGATATGCCTTTGCCTCTCATTGGTTAGATAACATGACATCAGGGCCGGCCCAATAGCATAACAGGCCCAAGCTAGGGCTTTGGGCCTCCCAAATATATAGGGCCTCCAATTTTAGTGACCCTATATGTGGCCTCAAACTTCAACCGGCCCAATAGCCCACAAAAATATACATTCTACAACAGCCCTAAAGGCTAAAACTTCAAGCGCCTAAAATTTCAATCGGCCTCAAAAACTTCAAGCGGCGCAGCGCTGCCGCCCAGACGACCCAGCGGCCAATCGGCCACTCACTCATCGCCGGCCAGTCGACGACTTTTCGCTTCTTCCCTCACCGACTCTTCGAGATCAACAAGCATTCAATTTTTCTGGGTAATCAGTAACAAAAATCATGAATCATCAAGCTTCAGCCTTCAATTTTTCTTAGCTGCGAGTTACGAGTCATGACAGACAGTCGGCAATCGAGATCAATAACTCAATAACGGTAACATTAGCTTCAAATCGTTGAATAAATCCTTACTCGCCCCTTTCGATTCAACCTACGAATCAAGTCATCAACTATTCAACCTGCGATTTACGATTTACTACTTGATTTGCGACTTTGGTCTTTGGATATTGTGATTAAGAAGGCTGAATGAGTGAAGGGTTGGGATTAAGAAGGGGCAGAATTGCTGAAACCAAGAATTGCAGAGAACTCTTGGACTGTGGAGAAGAAGGATAGTGTGATAAGATAAGAAGAAGGGTTGTCAGTTGTGGTCTTGTGGATAGATCTGTGGACTGTGGAGAGACTGGAACTCTAGAATTGCAGAGAACTCTTGTGGATGGATTTGTAGAAGTCTAGAACTCTAGAATTGCAGAATGGAGTGTGGATTAATCACAATCATGTTAGTTTTTTGATTTACTGATTTGTTATTTTGTTTATGAATTGATTATTTGTTGTTTATCTAAATTAGTTATTAGTTTTCTGTTTTTTTGATAGTTTATTGATTATCACATTGCTTGAATCTGATTAGTTTGATTACTTCATTAGACATTAGTTCATTAATATTTCTTGAATCTTATTTACTTGAATCTTATTAACTGTACACCACATACTTAAACTAGGAAATTATAACTTAGTCTCTTAGAATTTATAACAATGTCAAACCGAATCCGTAAGTTTGAATGTGGTGCATCAAAAAGGGATAAAAAGGCTAAACGAGAAGCTTAAAATGAATCACTAAAAGGATTAATGTTAAAATTCGTAACCACCACAACGTCTAATAATGATGAAAACCTTAATGAACCTACGAATAATGATAAAATCTTTGAAAATCTTGATGAAATCCTTGATGAAAACCTTGATAAACCTACAAATAATGATGAAAACTTTAAAAATCTTGATGAAAACCTTGATAACCCTACAAATAATATGAAAACTTTAAAAATCTTGATGAAAACCTTTATAACCCTACAAATAATGATGAAAACTTTAAAAATCTTGATGAAAACCTTGATAACCCTACAAATAATGATGAAAACTTAGGAAATCTTGATGAAAACCTTCATGAGCCTACACATCACGATGAACTTACAAATAAGAATCATACTAAAAAATCTCTAAATTATGTTGATCCTAGTCAATAGAATAATATTAGTAATAATTTTAGAGATTTACTTGTAGAAAATGGTCCGGTTAAAATTTTTAATGATAAATTTCCAAAAGATGATTTTTCAAGAAGCTTTAATAATTCTTTTTATATGCAAAAATTACCTAATGGAGAAAAATATGAAAGAAAATGGTTGATTTATTCTATAGAGCTTGATAGAGCATTTTGTTTTTGTTGTAAGTTATTTAATATAAATCAATATACAAGTAAGTTAGCAAACGAAGGTAGTAACGATTGGAGAAATTTTTATTCTAACCTAAGAGAACATGAAAGAAGTAATATACATATTATGAATAGGAGAACGTGGATGGATCTAGAGATAAGATTGATGAAAAATAAGACAATTGATAATTCAAGATCAAATAAATAAAGATAAGGAACATTGGAAAACGTACTAATGCCATCGTGAAGAGACTTGGTAAAAAAATGAATCATTTCGTGGGAGTAAAGAAAATTTTTTGGAAGAAAACAATGGTAATTTCTTAGTTGATATTGAGATGATTTCTAAATTTGATCCGGTAATGCAAGAACATATTCGACGTATAAAAATAATGAAATTCATAATCATTACCTTGGACACAATATGCAAAATGAACTAATTAGCTTATTAGCAAATGAAATCAAAACAAAAATTATTAGTAAAGTTAAGAAAGCTAAATATTTTTCAATTATACTTGATTGCACTCCCGATACAAGTCACAAAGAACAAATGTCCATTATCTTACGATGTTTAGATATTTCGTCAACCCCAATACAAGTTAAAGAATATTTTTTAGAATTTTTAATAGTAAATGATACAACCGGTAAGGGTCTTTTTGATGTTATTATTGATGAAATTAATAAGATAGGACTTGATGTAGATGACATTAGAGGACAAGGTTATGATAATGGATCAAATATGAAAGGAAAACACCAAGGAGTGCAAAGACGGTTATTAGATATTAACCTTAGAGCCTTTTACGCGCCATGTGGTCGTCATAGTTTAAATTTAGTAATTAGTGATATGGCTAGTTCTTGTAGATATGCTAAGGATTTTTTTGGAATAACACAACGTATTTATTCAATGTTTTCATCATCCACTAAAAGATGAGATATATTACAAAATCATATACCTAAGCTAACTCTAAAATCATTATCTCAAACACGTTGGGAAAGTCGAATAGAAAGTGTCAAAGCAATTCGATTTCAAACTCCACAATTAAAAGAAGCTTTATTGGACTTATATGATGACATTAGTGATGCAGGACTTCAAAGTGAGGTTAAGACCTTAATTATGAATGGGTTTGATAGTTTTGGATTTTTATTAGGAATGGTTATTTGGTATGACATTCTATATGCTATTAACATTGTTAGTAAAACCTTACAAACAAAAGACATGGGTATTGATGATGCTATAAATCAACTAGATGGACTTATTTGTTTTTTAAGAAGTATAGAGATGAGGGATTTGAAAAAGCTTTAATTGTAGCCAAAGAAATTGCTTTAGAGATGAACGTAGAACCTGTTTTTCGTGATAAACGACTTATTCGTAGAAATAAAAAGTTTGATGAAAATGTTGATAATGAAACTGTAAAAACACCAAATGAAAGTTTTAGAACCCATTACTTCTTATACATAGTAGATCAAGCTAGTTCTTCACTTAAAAGTAGATTTGATCAATTTACAGAGTTCGAAACTATGTTTGGTTTTTTGTTTAGTATAAAAAAGTTAAAATCCGTCGATGAAGACATTTTAAAAAAGAAATGTATTTTTCTCGAAAATACTTTGAAACATAATGATCATGTAGATGTTAATGGTATGGATCTATTTCAAGAATTAAAAATGTTAAGAGAAATTATACACTTAGAATTTGATACGATGATTGATATACTAAATTATATTAAAAACTTTACCTCTTTTCCAAATGCATTTATTGTCTACCGAGTTATTTTAACAATTCCTGTAACTGTTGCTTCTGTAGAACGTAGCTTTTCCAAATTAAACCTTATAAAAAAATTATTTACGATCTACTATGTCACAAGAAAGATTAAACGGTTTAGCTCTTTTGTCGATTGAAAATGAATTTTTAAAAGAATTTGATTACGAAGAATTCATTAAAGATTTTGCATTGAAAAAAGCTAGAAAATAAAATTAATCTAAATATATTTATACAAGCACTATATATAATGTAACCTTTCGGGTTTTCGTTAAATTAAAGTTAACTTCGTTATGTTCTTGTAAGGGTCTTTTTGCCATTTATAAACTATGTGGGCTTATTTATACTTGTCTCCCTTATTTTAAATTAATTCGTTAATTTAAAAGTTAATAATGTAATTTATTAAAGTAATCATAATAATATTACCAATGATAATAATACTAATAATAAATACATTTATAATCTTTAATTATTAGTTATAAACTTTTAACATGAACAATAATAGTACAAATAATTTATAAAGTTTAAATAAAACAAATTAAAAATGTATAAAAGTTAGGGTTTTAATAAGTCAAGGGGGTGTTATGTATTTTTTTTAAAACGGAATTAGAAGGTTTAACATGAAATGATAATATATAAACCACAGGGACCAAAACTGTAAAACTTTAAAACACAACCCCCCCTTTTTGCCCCCCGACTTTCCGGCCGCCGGCCGGCGTAACTCCGGCGCGGCGCCGGCAAGGCTATAAACCTCATCAAAAACCTAGAATTTTTCAATCCTTGCACCGCTAATCGTTTCACAAATTCATTCCGAACCGAAGATGTGTTTTAATTTGGAATTAACCACGGTTGTGAGAACTCTCGAGCCACGTAACCGAACCTCAACAAATCAAACCGTTTCTACACTTTAATCTTATTAACTGTACAATTAATCGAGCTTAAACGTCCGTCTAAGCGTTTCTAATTCGTCAATGACTCCAATTCCAGATGAAACGATGAATTAATCACTGAATTGAACCCATTTATGATCGAGTTCACGTCGAAACCGTTTAGGTTGAACTACCAAATTGAAGCTATTTAACATAGGGGAATTGTTCCATTCGACTCCTTTCAACCCTCTACAGCTTCAATTGTACGAATAAATCACTCCAACGTTGATTTCAAACACCTCGACTCATAGTGTGCGGACCGAAACTTTACCGGGCTCGATTTACATCGATTCGTTCATAACCGGGTAAGTTAAACACACCCACACACTCGTTTTCACCTGGGGAGTAAAAGTCCCAACGTTATTTTGGTTATTAATATCGAGTTGATGTTCAATTGGGATCAAGATAAATCTAGGGTTCATGCGACTTGGGGGTTTGTTGAATAAATGTTTTTAAAGATTTACAGGGGGATTTTAAACAGATATGGGTGCTGGCCCAACCGATTAAAGCATAGGACACAGGTATAGGGGACCCGGGTTCGATCACGGGCACCCACATTTAATTTTTAAAAGCCTATTTTGTTACCATTTTTGAAATTTAAAAATTATTATAATATTTTTAAGTCATATAAAAATTGTTTTGTTAACTAACACACCTTCCAGAAATTATTAAGTAATTTTTTTAGATTTTTGAAACATGTAGTTTTCATATTCAATTATTCTTTAAAGAAAATTATAAAACATTAATAATTTATTTATATGACCTAAATGTATGAAAAAAACTATTAAGGTCTATACTTAAATTATTTGAAGATAATCTAAATCAATATTATACAAATGCATTAAATAATTAATTTTTCAATTGATTAGTTTAAACCTAGTCATGTCATAAAAGGTTATTAAATTAATTTTTCACACTTTGTAACACAACATTTATTTGATCAACTAATATGGATTAAATATTGGAGTGACATTTAAATATTTAATTTCATAAATAATCATTCTTCATTTTTTTTACTTTATTCATTCGTTCAACTTATTATAATTTATTTAAACACATCAACAAGATTAAACTACACTATCTTAGTTAGTTCATTTATCAAACTGGAACCCTTGTTACTAACCCTAGATCTCTTCAAATGGTCTCTTGAACTTATTCGGTTATAATTTAATCTTGGAACCACTACGTTTAGGTAATTTGTGAAGGAGTCGTTGGAGCAACCTTAACTTTTCCTATTCATCCACAATCTATCTTATATCAAGTGAGTTTTCATGCCTCTTTTATTTTATTTCACACTTTTTGGGGTGAAACATGTTAACCTTATAAACTTACACTTGTAAACATCTTGTCACTTGTAAATGCACTAGCAATTCGTATTTATACTTGTCATGGTTATTTGAAATATTGTGAGCCTTATATGATAGTCATTTTATGTAAACAATCATTAACTATTGCTAGCCTAGCGACGTCATAGATCTATGGGCTTGACAAGCCTATTTGGTGCTAAAGCCGAGGTTATTGCCGGCTCCTGATGAGGTATGCTTGTTTATCATGGGAACCGAGTACACTTAGCTAATCCTTATAACTTATTGTGGCCTTCTTTGTCAAGGTTTGATTGTATCATTATGCTATCTATATACTTGCATTATTCGTAACCTATGACATGAATTGCTACTTATGAACTGTTATATGCATGTATGTATAACCCATGGAAACTCACCAACATTCAATTGTTGACTTTATTTTTAAGATGTTTTAGGAAACGCCCAAGGTTGATGTTTGATTTTGAAGTATGGACACATCTAGGATTGGACCTAGAAAATAAAAAACATGCTTTAAATTTTGAAGTTGTTGAACTTAGGTTATCTTTGGTTATTTGTTTGAGACTTATTGGTTGTATTTTTCTTTTAAAACTTATGTTTAATGATATTTACATTTAATGGTAGTGTTATGTGGCTTTGAACAATCTTAACCCTCACATCTCAACGTTTCCGCCGTTAAGGTTGGGGTGTGACAGATTGTTATCAGAGTCCATAACTATATGGATTTAGGTTATTAGAAATGGTGACCTAGACTGTAGTTAATGTATGAACCCTACATGAAAAATCTTTATGATCTTGTTTTAGGAGGGTCTCTTAATGTGCTACATGATGCTTTTAGCTAGAATTGCCCTTTTAATTGGAAAACTTGATTGCCTAGTCTCCCCTTATACTTATTGTTAACCCCTCATCCTCACGGCAATTAATTTTCTTAAACTTGTTCTCGATGACACATGGGATCGTATGCACTATATCGAAATATTCAAATCTCTAGACTTTATGTCTAATCTATGAAAATCTCATCAAGGTTTTAATTCCATTAGCCTAAAGGAAAATTGTGTGACTCAGAGACACCTGTATTCTGGATTTCCTGGCAAAAAGCCCTCGGGCTAAGGTAAGCATTTCGCATAAATCCCAATCAACCGTGGGACTAGTTATGCTTACCTGGGGATTTCCGAGATGAGTGATAAACTATGGTCAATATACACAAGTTCCTAAGGCAAATTGGAGTTAAGTCACCTTGACGTGTCAATGTTTCCTTTTGGCTATGTGTTACCAAATGGAATCATTCCGTGTGTGTTTTATAAGTCCTGAATAATCTTGCTTGATTTACTATCTTTACCTCAAAATTTTTATATCTTACTCTGTATCCAACATGTCTCGCCATCATGGAAAGCGTGGTAGCTCCGATCGCAAAATGGCCGCTATGATCGCCCGACAAATGGCTGCCGTCCTCCCGACCATGGTCGCCGAACTGAATAGCACTTTGATGACAAATGCTAGTAATAACACAAATGGTAATGGGCAAGGGGAGAATAGTGCAAACCAAGGAAGGGATAACCATACCTGCACGTTCAAGCACTTCAATTCCTGCAAACCCAATAGTTTTAGTGGGAAAGAGGGAGCCAGACTTCTCGAGTGGTTTGAAAGCATGGAGAACACCTTCATCAACAGTGAGTGTCCTGAGGCACTCAAAGTCTGTTACGCCACAAGTGTTCTTCAACAAAGGGCACCTACGTGGTGGAATAGCGAAAAGAGGAACCGAGGTGCTAATGCTGTGATGGCACTGTCATGGGATGAGTTCAAGAACATTGCAATCCAAAAGTTTTGCCAAAGGAGTGAACTACAAAAGCTTGAGGAATAATTCTAGAACATTAAACAGGATGGTGGGGATCATTTGGCTTACTCAACTAGGCACCATGAGCTTAGTATCCTTTTGCCTCACATGGTCGATACCGTACCCCACAATATTGAGAAGTTCATCAAGGGGGTACCACCTAAAATTCAAGATGTTGTGGTGGAAGTAGACCCACAACTCTGGAGGATGCAATTACCATCACCGCTCAACTCATTGAAAACCATATTAGAGCGGGCACCTTGTCTGTTAAAGGTGCTAAAAAGGCTGAAAAGGTGGTTCCTGAAGCAACCAAGGAGGTCAAGAATGAACCGTCATACAACAACAAGAAACGAAAGTTTACTCCTGCACGAAACTATGTTGTGGCAACACCTAAAGTACCCCAAAGGCATCTCGTTCCTGTTGCACAAGCTCCTGCTGCTAGAGCCTATGCTGGTCCTCAGCCGTTGTGTAACATTTGCAAGTATCACCATGCGGGAAATAATCCATGTCATATTTGCTCACTGTGCGGGAAATATGGTCACTTGGCTGCTACCTGTCATCGTGCACCCAACAATGCTGCGTTAGTTGCTAATTGTGCTTGCTACAACTATGGGGAAACCAGCCATTTTCGCCTACAATGCCCTCGTCTTGCGGGTAATGTTCCACAAGCTCGAGGTCATGCTTTCAACATTAACGCAAATCAAGCACAAGCAAATAACGACGTGGTGAACGATATGTTTCTTGTTAATAAATCCTATGCTTACGTTCTATTTGATTTGGGAGCCGATAAGAGTTTTGTCTCTTTAGAATTCGAACCCATACTTGCTAAGTCGCATACGAAGTTAGAAAAACCTTTCACCGTTGAAGTCGCCGAAGGAGAACCCATCACCGTAGACGTCATTATTCGTGATTGTACCTTGAGTTTGGACGAGCATGACTTTTGTATTGACCTTATTCCTATGAAACTTGGAAGTTTTGACATCATTATCAGCATGGATTGGTTAGCCAAATATCATGCGGAAATCATTTGTTTCGAGAAGTGCATTCGAATTCCCTTACCTTCGGGGGATAAATTGAAAGTTTTCGGTGAAAAATCCTCCAAAGGACTCAAGCTTATGTCGTGTACTCAAGCCCGAAAATGTCTAAGTAAGAATTACATGGCTTTCTTGGCCTATGTGGTCAACACGAAAGTCAAAGGGAAAGACCTTAAGAAAGTTCCAATTGTACGAGACTTTCCGGAAATGTTTCCCGATGACTTTAGTGGTCTACCTCCCGTACGTGAAGTTGAGTTTAAGATCGAATTGATTCCGAGAGCGAACGCTGTGGCTAAGTCACCTTATCGACTTGCACCATCGGAAATGCAAGAGTTAGCCAGTCAACTTCAAGAACTGTTTGATAAAGGCTTTATCCATCCTAGTTCTTCACCATGGGTGCACCTGTGCTGTTCGTGAAGAAGAAAGATGGATCGTTCCGTATGTGCATCGATTACCGTGAGCTTAACAAACTCACTATCTGTAACGCTCGGATATTTTCTTTGAAGCCGACGAAAGAAGAAAAAGAAATAACGTTCAAAGTCGAGGGACCAAACTCGCCAACAAGAGAAACTTTGATGAATGGGAGTATAAAAGAGGGAAAACACCCCATTCTTGGCATTTTTCAGCCAAGAAGAGAGGAGAGGAGAAGAGAAGGAGAAAAAGAGGAGAAAAGCTTGGTTCGGGTGGATTCGAGCGTGGAAATCGTCGTGTAGCGGGTCAAATTGAAGCTCTACTCGACGGGAACGTTTGTGTGAGTTCTAGGACCCCTCTTTTACACGTTTTTGAAAGATTTTGGGGCTGAACACATCTGAAAACCCTTTTTTTCGAGTTTGAGGGTGAAAACCCGTTTTTATGCATGTGTGTATGTGTATGATTCGTTTGAGGCTTGATTTCTTGCTTTGTTATGCTTGAATGAGTCGTGGTATGTTTCCCTAAGGTTTAGAATGGTTGATTTGAGCTTAAAAGAGGTTTGGAAGAGGTTGGAGGCCGAAACCCGTCGGCTGCAGTCGGGATGAACTGCATTCTGCATCAGCTAGGGCTAGGCGACCGACTGGAGTGCGATTGGAGGCCATACGGCCGATTGGCGTGCGACTGAGGTCCATGCGCACGATTGCCATGCAACTGAGGTCCATACGCATGATGGTCATGCGACTGAAGTTCATATGTCTGTAAGGCATGCGATTGAAGGAGTGTGCGACTGAGGTTAATTCGCACGAAGGTTATGCGACTGAAGTCCATGCGCCTGGAGGCCATGCGACTAAGGTTCATTCGCATGAAGGGTATGCGACTGAAGCCCATGCGCCTAAGGTCATGCGATTGAAGGCATACGCATGAAAGCTATGCGACTGAGAGTCCATACACATTGATGTCCATTCGCCCATAGTCCATTCGCATAGGGTCCATTCGCCTGATGTCCATTCGCCTAAGTGTTCAGTCGCCCGGAAGGCCATGCGACTGGAGGGTGTCAATACGCCCAAGTGGGGCTCATACGCCCGAAAGGACAACGGTTTATCTTATGACCTTCGAGGGAAGGTGCAGTTATGGGTTTTGTCTCGGGAGGTTCCCGTAGGCTTGTGTAAGTTGACTTTCGAGGTCATAGACGTTGTGTTGGGCATGTTGATGATGATGTTATGTGTGATGTTATGCCTGGCGGTGCGTGTGATGCATAGTATGTATGATGTATGTTACGTATGTATGATGATGCCTGTATGGTGATGTTGTATGTTTATGTTTATGTTCCTTAATATGTATGATTATCTTCTCGTGGTTGTGCGATGCATGTTGATGAATGTAACGAAAGTATTATGTAATGTAAAGTGGAGGATAATGAAAAGAGGAACGTAATGAATGAATGCAAGCATGAACGAAAAAATGAGAGTAAGGATGGCTTGCGGAAGAAGAAAGGAGGTTCACGACTCATTGAGAGTTGTTAGCTCAACTGTGTGTGTATTATAGCGTGCGATCTTGGCTTTCTCATAAGGGGACATAGACACAATAGGGAGTTCAGTTTTGGTAACTGCTTCGATACGTGCGATGTGGTATTTACTACGTGCTATGTAGCGTGCGATTTTGGCTGCCTCATGTGGTTTATGTAGCGTGAGATCTTGGTAACCCATGAGATGGCCTGCGATTCTGGCTAAACCCCGAAAGTTCTCACACACAAAAGGGGAGTCGGTCTTGGTGTAACACCCGGCCCTCACACCAACAATATTGTCCGCTTTGCCCACGAGAAGCTCACGGATTTGCTTTTGGTTACCCGGGTGAAAACTTCCCAGAGAGGTCACCCATCCCTGGATTGCTCCCACCTGAGCACGCTTAACTGTGGAGTTCTCCTCTCACCCACAGCCAATACGCCCAAAACGCGTTGTTGATGTTAGAGGCAGGACATTCCTTATGAACCAGGAATCTCTCCTGTCCACGGCCGATGTGGGATATGTGTAGGGTGTCACAAGCACCCCCTGTTTGAACTCATCGTCCTCGATGAGCCCGAGAAGTCACCATCCTTGGTGAGGTATGTCCCATATCCCGAATGGCACAGGAGTGGCTCTGATACCATTCTGTAACACCCGGCCCCTCACACCAACAATATTGTCCGCTTTGCCCACGAAGAGCTCACGGATTTGCTTTTGGTTACCCGGGTGAAAACTTCCCAGGGAGGTCACCCATCCCTGGATTGCTCCCACCTGAGCACGCTTAACTGTGGAGTTCTCCTCTCACCCACAGCCAATACGCCCAAAACGCATTGTTGATGTTAGAGGCAGGACATTCCTTATGAACCAGGAATCTCTCCTGTCCACGGCTGATGTGGGATATGTCCACGATTGGGACTGGTTACCAGGATTGATTGCCCGATGGATTAGGGAGGAGAACGTGCCCTACTCTCCTACTCCTTTCACACCTGCTTCTACTCCTATCCTACCATATATTCCACACCCGCCCGAACAATCATTCGCCGCCTTTGTAGCTGCGATGAAACGTGAGGTACGCTATATGCATCAGACAACCGGAAGGGTTAAAACCCTGTCAGAGGATCAGGCTCGGACACATAGACGCTTAGAATTTCAAAAAGAAAGCCTTGAATCCACTGACAAGTGCCATAATAGACTCGTTAAGGAATTCAAACAACTAGTGGCCCGTGTTAACACTTTAGAGGCTAAAGCCGTGGAATCTGAGCAGCAGCGTGTTCAAGCAGCAGTGACAATTGCAGAACTAGAGGCACAGGTCGAAGCTCTTGTTGCACAACAAGAAGAAGAGGAGCCCGAAGAGGAACCGGAAGAGGAACCTGAGGAAGACCCCGAAGAGGTTCCAGAAGATGACGAAGAAGATGCAGTATCGGTTATCTCTTCAGCTAGTGAAGACATTTAAGCTTTTCATTTCATTTCCTTAACCTAGGTGGGAAGGGTTGTTCCCATCCAACTGATATATTTTGAATTTTGATCGTTTGATTTGAATACATTGTACCTCTTACAATTTATTTTCATCGAAGATTTATTATTTGATTATTGGTTGTTGTGGTTTTGTGAAATGCATGATTATTTACATTGTACATTATGATGATTATATATTATATATTTTCTCATGTTCGTGTATTGTGAATACGAAGAATCATGTCTGGAAGAAGAGCTGGACGTCCGAGCGGACGAGGAAACATCAACATGACTCAAGCTGAGTTAAATGCCATTATCAATGAGCGTGTTGCCGACGCGCTTGCAGCATATGAACAGACCCGAAATCAGAACCAGAATAACCAGAACCAAAATCAAGGAGGTAACCTTGAGCCTAACGGACCCATTGGTTTTTTTCTCTATGATAACTTATTATCGAATTCTAAATTTTCGTACATCGTCATGATCTTTTGATTCAGGCCAAGCAGTCTGTACATTCAAGATGTTTATGGATTGTAAGCCTCACTCTTTCAGTGGTTCTGAGGGTGCTGTTACACTACTTCGTTGGTTGGAGAAACTTGAGTCGGTTTTCGCCATGTGCAACTGTCCTGTTGGAAATCGTGTCAAGTATGCCTCTGGCACATTAGAAGGACCAGCATTAACTTGGTGGAACTCACAAGTCCAGACATTAGGACTTGAGGCGGCTAATAATCTACCATGGGATGACTTCAAGACTTTAATGAAAGATGAGTACTGCCCGAGGAATGAAGTCCAGAAGCTGGAAAGTGAATTCTGGAATCTTAAAATGGTTGGCTCCAATATTGAGGAATATACGACTCGTTCGTACGAGTTGGCTGCTTTATGTCCTCAGATGGTAGACCCAGACTACAAAAGGATAGAGAGGTATATTGATGGGTTAGCTCCTCAAATTCAAGCTAGCCCCTATTTTATTTTCTTTCCTTAGATGGTAGACCCAGACTACAGATGGCCCCTATTTTATTTTCTTTTCTTTTTGGGGGAGAAAACATGCAAACGTATTTACAAAATGGTTTTAGTATTATTGATATCGCCTGTTACGTTAGTGCAAACATTCTTGAAAAGTCCTTACATTCTCGAACCGTTAGTAATGTGTAGCGAGGTAATTCTGAGTAGTACTACTGGGTTTGACAAACCCCGCCCGGGCTAGTCGCGCTAGCTTGATTGGAGGTCAAACGGGTGCGTTATTGACCTAACATTTGTCATTGTCTAGTGAGACGTGACGGGAAGGCAACAAACATACGAACATACAAACAGTCAGCCTCGGTTCGAAACGCTAAGTAACTTGTTTATAGGCTAGCTACCTATCGATATGCTTTAATTACTTTACCATTCAAACAATTACAAACATTTTTATCTGTGATAAAACCTGTGAACTCACCAACTTTATGTTGACACACTTTAGCATGTTTTCTCAGGTAACAGGAACGCTTAAGCTATGATGCACGAGTAAGGAACGCACTCAGGACATGCATCATCAAACATATTTACTTGCATTGAACATTTTGTTCTGACTTAGCACTTATAACTTTCAGTATTGCTTACATTTCGTTATTCGCTTCCGCACTGTTATTCATTTCAGTTTTATGCTTCCGCACTGATGTTTATTTCTTTTCTACTACTCTGATTTAAAGTTCAAATGTTTATTTAAATTCATATAGTGTCGTTTGATATGACCGTGTCTGAGATCCTGGTTTGTCACATGCCTCGCAGGATGTGACACCCGACATTTCAGGTTGCGTTTCAAACAATTGATGTGTTCATTACATATTAATTGTGTCAGTTCTTTAAGTGCAAACTTGATAAACTCATTAACGTGATAATAATAATAACAACAAAATATTAGCAACAAGGAAATTAAACAAAGTAACAAACTCATCGGATAACATTGAAGATGATTAGTTTCAAAAATCAAATTCAAAATAAATATATATATAATCATAATCATACATAAAGAAGATCCAATAACTTTATCTACTCCAACTCCCCTTCAGCCGCCCCCCTTGAAAACCCCGATCGTACCTCCAATTGCGACTAATCACCCCCCCATCGCACCACTCCGCACACCACAACCGCAACCGACGAGCACTTCACGCACCACCAACTACACCATCGAAGACACGAAGATACGTTGGACGATCACGCGCATTGGGATCTTTTGATTCAGCTTGATTACGACCTACGACCGTGGTATACTACCGACATCACCGTAGCTTCACCGCGGTTCATATTAGAGCAACGGTTTCGGAACCGTTCTGTGACAAGTGAGGTAACAAATCTTGATCATGCGGTATCGTTATTATTATTCTTAAACCGTTTCATATGGCTCCGTTTGAGAAGGCATCGACATTCTGCAAACCTTCATGGATGTAATAACCTTAATTTTGTGTTTATAATTAATATAGCATACATGCATGCATGAAATCACACAAACTATCTTTATAAATTAATTTACATAACAACACTCACACCTATGCATATATTATATTATGTATTTACCATCTGTTCTCATATGCACATACCCACGTACACAATATGGACACCCATATATACCTACCATTTAACACACACATCAAGACAAAAATAAGTTTATAAATTATAAGGAACTTTAAAAGAATTAAAGTGGGATTTGGTTTTGTAAACTAGTTACGGTGATTTTTTTTAGTACACATGGGTACAAGCACAAATTTTGGTAGTTAGAGGAACGTAAGGGGTACTATATTGGGGATGGTTATTATGCAAGAATAATAGTAATGGTGACGTTAGGTATTATTGTCAAATTGTTGGATAAGTTTGGAGCTATGATACGATAGTATGAGATGTAATGTTAAGTTGGGAATTTATAATAGTCGATCTTTATCGTAAATTTTGAACGTGGTATTTAATATAAAAGATGCACGTCACGAAAATTTCATACTAACTTTTAATTATAATTCGAAAAACCTTTGAGTACGTCATATTCTCAATAAGTCAAACCGGTCAATTTTAGCCAAAATGTCAATTTACAAGGAAACGTGACTAGTTGTTTTTTTTAATTGTTATGAACACTGTCTCATGTACTTATAATAATTGCTAGGTCCCAGTTAGCTGGCAACATCAATTTTAACTTTTGTCTACGCACTCTAAGGTGAGTCTTCACGGCCCCTATTTTATTTTCTTTCCTTTTTGGGGGAGAAAACATGCAAACGTATTTACAAAATGGTTTTAGTATTACTAATATCGCCTGTTACGTTAGTGCAAACATTCTTGAAAAGTCCTTACATTCTCGAACCGTTAGTAATGTGTAGCGAGGCAATTCTGAGTAGTACTACTGGGTTTGACAAACCCCGCCCGGGCTAGTCGCGCTAGCTTGATTGGAGGTCAAACGGGTGCGTTATTGACCTAACATTTGTCATTGTCTAGTGAGACGTGACGGGAAGGCAACAAACATACGAACATACAAACAGTCAGCCTCGGTTCGAAACGCTAAGTAACTTGTTTATAGGCTAGCTACCTATCGATATGCTTTAATTACTTTACCATTCAAACAATTACAAACATTTTTATCTGTGATAAAACCTGTGAACTCACCAACTTTATGTTGACACACTTTAGCATGTTTTCTCAGGTAACAGGAACGCTTAAGCTATGATGCACGAGTAAGGAACGCACTCAGGACATGCATCATCAAACATATTTACTTGCATTGAACATTTTGTTCTGACTTAGCACTTATAACTTTCAGTATTGCTTACATTTCGTTATTCGCTTCCGCACTGTTATTCATTTCAGTTATATGCTTCCGCACTGATGTTTATTTCTTTTCTACTACTCTGATTTAAAGTTCAAATGTTTATTTAAATTCATATAGTGTCGTTTGATATGACCGTGTCTGAGATCCTGGTTTGTCACACGCCTCGCGGGATGTGACACCCGACATTTCAGGTTGCGTTTCAAACAATTGATGTGTTCATTACATATTAATTGTGTCAGTTCTTTAAGTGCAAACTTGATAAACTCATTAACGTGATAATAATAATAACAACGAAATATTAGCAACAAGGAAATTAAACAAAGTAACAAACTCATCGGATAACATTGAAGATGATTAGTTTCAAAAATCAAATTCAAAATAAATATATATATAATCATAATCATACATAAAGAAGATCCAATAACTTTATCTACTCCAACTCCCCTTCAGCCGCCCCCCTTGAAAACCCCGATCGTACCTCCAATTGCGACCAATCACCCCCCCCATCGCACCACTCCGCACACCACAACCGCAACCGACGAGCACTTCACGCACCACCAACTACACCATCGAAGACACGAAGATACGTTGGACGATCACGCGCATTGGGATCTTTCGATTCAGCTTGATTACGACCTACGACCGTGGTATACTACCGACATCATCGTAGCTTCACCGCGGTTCATATTAGAGCAACGGTTTCGGAACCGTTCTGTGACAAGTGAGGTAACAAATCTTGATCATGCGGTATCGTTATTATTATTCTTAAATCGTTTCATATGGCTCCGTTTGAGAAGGCATCGACATTCTGCAAACCTTCATGGATGTAATAACCTTAATTTTGTGTTTATAATTAATATAGCATACATGCATGCATGAAATCACACAAACTATCTTTATAAATTAATTTACATAACTAACACTCACACCTATGCTTATATTATATTATGTATTTACCATCTGTTCTCATATGCACATACCCACGTACACAATATGGACACCCATATATACCTACCATTTAACACACACATCAAGACAAAAATAAGTTTATAAATTATAAGGAACTTTAAAAGAATTAAAGTGGGATTAGGTTTTGTAAACTAGTTACGGTGATTTTTTTTAGTACACATGGGTACAAGCACAAATTTTGGTAGTTAGAGGAACGTAAGGGGTACTATATTGGGGATGGTTATTATGCAAGAATAATAGTAATGGTGACGTTAGGTATTATTGTCAAATTGTTGGATAAGTTTGGAGCTATGATACGATAGTATGAGATGTAATGTTAAGTTGGGAATTTATAATAGTCGATCTTTATCGTAAATTTTGAACGTGGTATTTAATATAAAAGATGCACGTCACGAAAATTTCATACTAACTTTTAATTATAATTCGAAAAACCTTTGAGTACGTCATATTCTCAATAAGTCAAACCGGTCAATTTTAGCCAAAATGTCAATTTACAAGGAAACGTGACTAGTTATTTTTTTTAATTGTTATGAACACTGTCTCATGTACTTATAATAATTGCTAGGTCCCAGTTAGCTGGCAACATCAATTTTAACTTTTGTCTACGCACTCTAAGGTGAGTCTTCACGGCCCCTATTTTATTTTCTTTCCTTTTTGGGGGAGAAAACATGCAAACGTATTTACAAAATGGTTTTAGTATTACTAATATCGCCTGTTACGTTAGTGCAAACATTCTTGAAAAGTCCTTACATTCTCGAACCGTTAGTAATGTGTAGCGAGGCAATTCTGAGTAGTACTACTGGGTTTGACAAACCCCGCCCGGGCTAGTCGCGCTAGCTTGATTGGAGGTCAAACGGGTGCGTTATTGACCTAACATTTGTCATTGTCTAGTGAGACGTGACGGGAAGGCAACAAACATACGAACATACAAACAGTCAGCCTCGGTTCGAAACGCTAAGTAACTTGTTTATAGGCTAGCTACCTATCGATATGCTTTAATTACTTTACCATTCAAACAATTACAAACATTTTTATCTGTGATAAAACCTGTGAACTCACCAACATTATGTTGACACACTTTAGCATGTTTTCTCAGGTAACAGGAACGCTTAATCTATGATGCACGAGTAAGGAACGCACTCAGGACATGCATCATCAAACATATTTACTTGCATTGAACATTTTGTTCTGACTTAGCACTTATAACTTTCAGTATTGCTTACATTTCGTTATTCGCTTCCGCACTGTTATTCATTTCAGTTTTATGCTTCCGCACTGATGTTTATTTCTTTTCTACTACTCTGATTTAAAGTTCAAATGTTTATTTAAATTCATATAGTGTCGTTTGATATGACCGTGTCTGAGATCCTGGTTTGTCACACGCCTCGCGGGATGTGACACCCGACATTTCAGGTTGCGTTTCAAACAATTGATGTGTTCATTACATATTAATTGTGTCAGTTCTTTAAGTGCAAACTTGATAAACTCATTAACGTGATAATAATAATAACAACAAAATATTAGCAACAAGGAAATTAAACAAAGTAACAAACTCATCGGATAACATTGAAGATGATTAGTTTCAAAAATCAAATTCAAAATAAATATATATATAATCATAATCATACATAAAGAAGATCCAATAACTTTATCTACTCCAACTCCCCTTAAGCCGCCCCCCTTGAAAACCCTGATCGTACCTCCAATTGCGACTAATCACCCCCCCCCATCGCACCACTCCGCACACCACAACCGCAACCGACGAGCACTTCACGCACCACCAACTACACCATCGAAGAAACGAAGATACGTTGGACGATCACGCGCATTGGGATCTTTCGATTCAGCTTGATTACGACCTACGACCGTGGTATACTACCGACATCACCGTAGCTTCACCGCGGTTCATATTAGAGCAACGGTTTCGGAACCGTTCTGTGACAAGTGAGGTAACAAATCTTGATCATGTGGTATCGTTATTATTATTCTTAAATCGTTTCATATGGCTCCGTTTGAGAAGGCATCGACATTCTGCAAACCTTCATGGATGTAATAACCTTAATTTTGTGTTTATAATTAATATAGCATACATGCATGTATGAAATCACACAAACTATCTTTATAAATTAATTTACATAACAACACTCACACCTATGCATATATTATATTATGTATTTACCATCTGTCCTCATATGCACATACCCACGTACACAATATGGACACCCATATATACCTACCATTTAACACACACATCAAGACAAAAATAAGTTTATAAATTATAAGGAACTTTAAAAGAATTAAAGTGGGATTTGGTTTTGTAAACTAGTTACGGTGATTTTTTTTAGTACACATGGGTACAAGCACAAATTTTGGTAGTTAGAGGAACGTAAGGGGTACTATATTGGGGATGGTTATTATGCAAGAATAATAGTAATGGTGACGTTAGGTATTATTGTCAAATTGTTGGATAAGTTTGGAGCTATGATACGATAGTATGAGATGTAATGTTAAGTTGGGAATTTATAATAGTCGATCTTTATCGTAAATTTTGAACGTGGTATTTAATATAAAAGATGCACGTCACGAAAATTTCATACTAACTTTTAATTATAATTCGAAAAACCTTTGAGTACGTCATATTCTCAATAAGTCAAACCGGTCAATTTTAGCCAAAATGTCAATTTACAAGGAAACGTGACTAGTTGTTTTTTTTAATTGTTATGAACACTGTCTCATGTACTTATAATTATTGCTAGGTCCCAGTTAGCTGGCAACATCAATTTTAACTTTTGTCTACGCACTCTAAGGTGAGTCTTCACGGCCCCTATTTTATTTTCTTTCCTTTTTGGGGGAGGAAACATGCAAACGTATTTACAAAATGGTTTTAGTATTATTGATATCGCCTGTTACGTTAGTGCAAACATTCTTGAAAAGTCCTTACATTCTCGAACCGTTAGTAATGTGTAGCAAGGTAATTCTGAGTAGTACTACTGGGTTTGACAAACCCCGCCCGGGCTAGTCGCGCTAGCTTGATTGGAGGTCAAACGGGTGCGTTATTGACCTAACATTTGTCATTGTCTAGTGAGACGTGACGGGAAGGCAACAAACATACGAACATACAAACAGTCAGCCTCGGTTCGAAACGCTAAGTAACTTGTTTATAGGCTAGCTACCTATCGATATGCTTTAATTACTTTACCATTCAAACAATTACAAACATTTTTATCTGTGATAAAACCTGTGAACTCACCAACTTTATGTTGACACACTTTAGCATGTTTTCTCAGGTAACAGGAACGCTTAGGCTATGATGCACGAGTAAGGAACGCACTCAGGACATGCATCATCAAACATATTTACTTGCATTGAACATTTTGTTTTGACTTAGCACTTATAACTTTCAGTATTGTTTACATTTCGTTATTCGCTTCCGCACTGTTATTCATTTCAGTTTTATGCTTCCGCACTGATGTTTATTTCTTTTCTACTACTCTGATTTAAAGTTCAAACGTTTATTTAAATTCATATAGTGTCATTTGATATGACCGTGTCTGAGATCCTGGTTTGTCACACGCCTCGCGATAAAACCCCACACGTGGAATTTGAGGGTGTGACAGATTGGTATCAGAGCCACTCCTGTGCCATTCGGGATGTGGGACATACCTCACCAAGGATGGTGACTTCTCTGGCTCATCGAGGACGATGAGTTCAAACAGGGGGTGCTTGTGACACCCTACACATATCCCACATCGGCCATGGACATGAGAGATTCCTGGTTCATAAGGAATGTCTGGCCTCTAATATCAACAACGCGTTTTGGGCGTATTGGCTGTGGATGAGAGGAGAACTCCACAGTTAAGCGTGCTCAGGTGGGAGCAATCCAGGGATGGGTGACCTCCCTGGGAAGTTTTCACCTGGGCAACCAAAAGCAAATCCGTGAGCTCCTCGTGGGCAAAGCGGACAATATTGTTGGTGTGAGGGGTCGGGTGTTACACTTGGTGACCACTCCGATGGTGCGATTTGTGCGATATGTGCGATGGAAAGCATATGGGTAGCGTGCGATTTTGGCTAAATCATGTGGTTTATGTAGCGTGCGATCTTGGCTAACCCATGAGATAGCGTGCGATTCTGGCTTCCTTATGTGTGCGATCCGTGCGATATGTACTTCGGGTACGATGATGCGAAAGTGCGAAATGTATGAAATGAGCGAACGTAAGAAAAGACGTTATATCAAATGAAGTAAATGATTATGTGCCGTGCGATAATTAACAAATGAAGAATGTAACGAACGTGATGAAATAACAAATGTAATGATCCTGAACCTTACCTTAGGTACTATGACCATAGGGTGCTGTGCACCGTTATAGAAGGTCTATGATAGGCCTAGGTCCAGTACCATGAGCATGAAGGGTAAAGTTTATGGTTTCAATGGAAAAAAAAGATGTAATAATGAACGAACGAAAATTAAAGTGCGAACGTAATGATGAAGATAATAATTATATTATCTATGTGTATATATGTTGTGTGATCGCTTACGAAAGTAACGAATGTTTTTATAAAGGAAGTAAAGTATGTTTTATTATAAACTAGAACTCACTCAGCAATGCTGACTTTGATGTGTTTCCAGTTGGCAGGTATGTTGCTGAGGATGACACGGGGAGGCTACTCAGCGTATTTTGGATGGCATCCTTATGTTTAATGCTTGTGTAATGAACAGTTGTAATATTTTGCAAAAGCATTTTGACAAAATGAAAATGTTGTTTTTAATGATTTTGCTGCAACGTTTATGAAAGTGAAATGTAATATTATGTTTTATGTGCGATGAGAACCCAACTGTAAGCGTTCCGGGAACGGGGCCTTACAAGTTGGTATCAGAGCCAAAGTTTAAGTGAAATAGGTAAATTTTCAAAATAAACCTTAACTTAAACAGAGAATGGGACGGAAAGGGAATGGAATGCCAATCTGAGTAGCTGCGTGCCATCAGGTATTTTCGTAATGTTAACCGGTATTATGTGCGTATGTTATGTAATTAAGATACGGATGTAGTCAGGACAGGTAATGCTTGGGGTATGAAGAGTAAAGTAAGTGGCTAATCACAACTGGCCACTGTAATTAGGGACTTACTATACTTGACATAAATTGAACTGTTCCTTGAATGACCGTGTTGGTGTTTGAATCTTTCAGTGTGTTTAGAGAATGGCTGGTGGTAGATCTTCGAAAGCTTCTTGTGGAGGAGGTGGTGGTGGACGTGGTGCTGAACCACGGGTCACAAGAGGAAGACCCAGAGTTGAAAAAGTGGTTCATGAGGAACCCGAGACCCCTCATCCTAAGGGTAGTGACAAGAATGCTAATCAGAGGGCCTCGATGAGAGAGGCAGTCGTGGAGGAAGTGCATCAGGTCTTGCAGACGATCCTATCGTCTGTGGTGACCGAGGTGATTAAGGCTGTAAATGAAGGAGAGAAGAAAGAGAGGAACAGTTCCTCCGGAGGACGAGAGCAACCGGAGCCTGAACAGTTCTCTCTGATGATGAAGAATAGGAGGAAGAAGAGCTTGCGCCGGAGGCGGCACGAGGCTGTAATTATGAGGCGTTTCAACGATGCAAGGCCCCTACTTTTGATGGTAATGGCACTGCTGCTGCTGCTCACCGATGGGTGAGGGAAATGGAAGTTGTTTTAAATATTAGCGAGTGCCGAGAAGACCAAAAGGTAAAGTTTGCTGCCCACTCTTTTGTGGACTCAGCTCTGTGTTGGTGGGACAATATTGTCCAAGTTGAGGGAAGTAGGGCTATCGGGAGGATGAGGTGGGCAGAGTTGAAGAGGCTGGTGATTAAGGAGTTCTGTCCTCACCGTGAGATGGATAAAGTTGAAAGAGAGTTCCTAATGCTGGAAGCGGGAACAATGACGCATCAGCAATGCACTACTAAATTCAACGAAATGGCACGGCTGGTGCCAGATCAGGTGACACCTCTTTCGCGAAAGATCAAGAGGTATATTCAGGGCTTGCCAGCGGACATCCACAGGCACATGATCGCTGCCCGACCAAGCACGTTTAGGTCGGCAGTTGACTTGGCAGGAAGGTTGTACGATGAAAGGACTGCGATGGCGGAGGTGAGTGAGAAGGATGATGGAGACCGGAATTGGAGTGGGAAGAGGACTGGACGGGGTGGTGCCCCGACGAATAATAAGCATGCACGGGGGGATGACCGTCGTGTGGTCACACCTGGTGCGGAGTCGGATAGATGTGGTAAATGCGGGATGAAGCATTCGGGGGAATGCAAAAGGGGACCAAACACTTGCTTCAAGTGTGGGAAGCCTAGTCATGTGGCTAGAGAATGTAAAACTATGAGATGTTACAATTGTGGAGAAATTAGCCACATGAGCAGGGACTGTAAGAAGCCAAGGGTGGAAGGTTCGGGAGTGAAGAGGACCGGAGGAGAAGGACAGAGGGCGAACGGAGCGCCTACACAATGAGGCAGGAGGAGGCTAGGGCGGACCCCGATGTTGTGTCAGGTACGTTTCTAGTAAATCAATCCTTAGCCTTTGTGTTATTCGATGCTGGCGCTAGTAAAAGTTTTATTCATGTTGCTTTCTGTGCTGAATTGCATGTTAGTGGTAAGAATATAGATACGCCCTTCGATGTAGTCCTAGGGGTGGATTGTTTGGCGAACTACGGAGCGAACATTGTGTGTCGCAAAAAGATGATACGGTTGACAGCGCCTGACGGGATCACGGTGACGGTTTAAGGTGATTTCGATGGCAAGTGGCTGGAAAGTGCATGCAGCGTGATATGGTGGAGTACGAGGTTAAATGCCCTACCTGTTTACAAGTGAAGGCCGAGCACCAAACGCCGTATGGAAAGTATTGAGGTGATCGAGGCCACGACCGAGAAGCTCGAAAGGATAAAAGCATTAATGAAGGTAGCCAAAGATAGATAAGAAGTCGTGTGTGGATAAATGACGTAGACCGATTGAACTCCAGGTGGGAGACTGGAAAAGAGATGAGACAGAATTGCTCGCGATGGTTTAAGAAATAACAGGTTTCGGGGACGAAACCTATATAAGGGGGGTGGACTTGTAATGCTTGGAAATTTTCTTTGAAGCCGACGAAAGAAGAAAAAGAAATAAAGTTCAAAGTCGAGGGACCAAACTCGCCAACAAGAGAAAATTTGATGAATGGGAGTAATAAAGAAGGAAGACACCCCATTCTTGGCATTTTTCAGCCAAGAAGAGAGGAGAGGAGAAGAGAAGGAGAAAAGCTTGGTTCGGGTGGATTAGAGCGTGGAAATCGTCATGTAGCGGGTCAAATCGAAGCTCTACTCGACAGGAACGTTTGTGTGAGTTCTAGGACCCCTATTTTACACGTTTTCGAATGATTTTGGGGCTGGAACACATCTGAAAACCCTTTTTTTCGAGTTTTAGGGTGTAAACCCGTTTTTATGCATGTGTGTATGTGTACGATTCGTTTGAGGCTTGATTTCTTGCTTGGTTATGCTTGAATGAGGTCCTGGTATGTTTTCCTAAGGTTTAGAATGGTTAATTTGAGCTTAAAAGAGGTTTGGAAGAGGTTGGAGGCCGAAACCCGTCGGCTGCAGACGGGATGAACTGCATTCTGCATCAGCTAGGGTAGGCGACCGACTGGAGTGCGATTGGAGGCCATATGGCCGATTGGCGTGCGACTGAGGTCCATGCGCACGATTGCCATGCGACTAAGGTCCATACACATGATGGTCATGCGACTGAAGTTCATGTGTCTGTAAGGCATGCGATTGAAGGAGTGTGCGACTGAGGTTAATTCGCACGAAGGTTATGTGACTGAAGTCCATGCGCCTGGAGGCCATGCAACTGAGATTCATTCGCACGAAGGGTATGCGACTGAAGCCCATGCACCTGAGCTCATGCGACTGAAGGCCATACGCATGAAAGCTATGCGACTGAGAGTCCATACACATAGATGTCAATTCGCTCATAGTCCATTCGCGTAGGGTCCATTCACCTGATGTCCATTCGCCTAAGTGTTCAGTCGCCCGGAAGGCCATGCGATTGGAGGGTGTCCATACGCCCAAGTGGGGCTTATACGCCTGAAAGGACAACGGTTTATCTTATGACCTTCGAGGGAAGGTGCAGTTATGGGTTTTGACTCTGGAGGTTCCTGTAGGCTTGTGTAAGTTGACTTTCGAGGTCATAGACGTTGTTGGGCATGTTGATGATGATGTTATGTGTGATGTTATGCCTGGCGGTGCGTGTGATGCATAGTATGTATGATGTATGTTACGTATGTATGATGATGCCTGTATGGTGATGATGTATGTTTATGTTTATGTTCCTTAATATGTATGATTATCTTCCCGTGGTTGTGCGATGTATGTTAATGAATGTAACGAAAGTATTATGTAATGTAAAGTGGAAGATAATGAAAAGAGGAACGTAATGAATGAACGCAAGCATGAACGAACAAATGAGAGTAAGGATGGCTTGCGGAAGAAGAAAGGAGGTTCACGACTCATTGAGAGTTGTTAGCTCAAGTGTGTGTGCATTATAGCGTGCGATCTTGGCTTTCTCATAAGGGGACATAGACACAGTAGGGAGTTCAGTTTTGGTAACTGCTCCGATACGTGCGATGTGGTATTTACTGTGTGCTATGTAGCGTGCGATTTTGGCTGTCTCATGTGGTTTATGTAGCGTGAGATCTTGGCTAACCCATGAGATGGCGTGTGATTCTGGCTAACATCGAGAGTTGTCACACACACAGGGGGAGTCGGTCTTGGTGACCACTCCGATGGTGCGATTTGTGCGATATGTGCGATGGAAAGCGTAAGGGTAGCGTGCGATTTTGGCTAAATCATGTGGTTTATGTAGCGTGCGATCTTGGCTAACCCATGAGATAGCGTGCGATTCTGGCTTCCTTATGTGTGCGATCCGTGCGATATGTACTTCGGGTACGATGATGCGAAAGTGCGAAATGTATGAAATGAGCGAACGTAAGAAAAGACGTTATAACAAATGAAGTAAATGATGATGTACCGTGCGATAATTAACGAATGAAGAATGTAATGAACGTGATGAAATAACAGATGTAATGATCCTGAACCTTACCTTAGGTACTGTGACCATGAGGTGTTGTGCACCGTTATAGAAGGTCTATGATAGGCCTAGGTCAAGTACCATGAGCATGAAGGGTAAAGTTCATGGTTTCAATGGAAAGAAAAGATGTAATAATGAACGAACGAAATTTAAAGTGCAAACGTAACGATGAAAATAATAATTATATTATCTATGTGTATGTATGTTGTGTGATCGCTTACGAAAGTAACGAATGTTTTTATAAAGGAAGTAATGTATGTTTTATTATAAAACTAGAACTCACTTAGCAATGCTGACTTTGATGTGTTTCCAGTTGGCAGGTATGTTGCTGAGGATGGCACGGGGCAGCTACTCAGTGTATTTTGGATGGCATCCTTATGTTTAATGCTTGTGTAATGAACGGTTGTAATATTTTGCAAAAGCATTTTGACGAAATGAAAATGTTGTTTTTAATGTCTCCGCTGCAACGTTTATGAATGTGAAATGTAATATTATGTTTTATGTGCGAAGAGAACCCAACTGTAAGCGTTCCGGGAACGGGGCCTTACACTATCAAGAACCAATACCCTCTTCCTCGTATTGATGACCTTTTTGATCAACTTCAAGGAGCTGCTATATTATCAAAAATCGATTTACGTTCTGGCTATCATCAACCGCGAGTTCACGATGATGATATCCCAAAAAATGCGTTCCGTACTCGATATGGACACTATGAGTTTACGGTTATGCCCTTTGGGTTAACAAATGCTCCTGCTGTCTTTATGGATCTCATGAATCGAGTATGCAAGCCGTATCTGGACAAGTTTGTGATTGTGTTCATAGACGACATACTTATCTATTCAAAGTCTAGAATCGATCATGAACTTCACTTGCGACAAGTTCTTGAGCTGTTAAAGAAAGAGCAACTGTACGTAAAGTTTCAAAGTGCGAATTCTGGCTTGAGGAGGTCCAATTTCTAGGACATGTGGTGAATAGCCAAGGAATTCACGTTGACCCTGCATAGGTGGAAGCTGTGAAAAATTGGTGTGTTCCCAAAACCCCAACCGAAGTTTGTTCTTTTCTTGGTCTAGCGGGTTACTACCAGCGTTTCATTGCCAATTTCTTTAGAATTGCGAAACCGCTTACTTCAATAACTCAAAAGAATAAACCATTCGAGTGGGGGTCTAAGCAAGAAGAAGCTTTTGAAACGTTAAAGAACAAGCTGTGTAATGCCCCTATCTTAACCCTTCCTGATAGAAATGATGACTTCACCGTATATTGCGGTGCATCTAGGCAAGGCCTTGGTTGCGTTCTTATGCAACGAGAAAAAGTCATAGCATGTGCATCGAGACAACTGAAGGTCCATGAGGTGAATTACACGACCCATGATCTTGAACTTGGTGCTGTGGTTTTTGCCTTAAAGATTTGGAGGCATTACCTTTATGGAACGCAATGTATAGTCTACATTGATCACAAAAGCCTTCAACACGTTTTCAATCAAAAGGATCTCAACATGAGACAACGCCATTGGGTCGAGTTGATTAGTGATTATGACTGTGATATTCGTTACCACCCTGGAAAGGCAAATGTCATAGCCGATGCACTAAGTTGTAAGATTCATAACAAGATGGTCTCGTTTCAAGAAATTCGCGATCGACGACAATAGTTTGATACCTTGAGAGAATTCGATACGGAGATTCGTCTGGATATTAATGAGACTACGGTGCTGCTACAAAATTTGAGGATCGAGAATGACATAGAGACTTGTTTCTTGGAGGCTCAACAAGCTGTTCAACCTGAAGGGAAAATGGGAGAAGAATTGGAGTATAATCTTCGAGCTCAACTAGAAACTAAACCCAATGGATTGTTGTACTTTTTAAATCGAATTTGGGTTCCAAATCGTGATAATCTTCGTACCTTCATCATGAATGAAGCTCATCAAACTCGTTACTCTATTCACCCTGGTTCCGATAAGATGTATATGGATCTGCGTGGGCAATATTGGTGGCCTGAAATGAAGAAAGACATCGCAACCTACGTAGCCAAATGTCTCGCGTGTACAAAGGTTAAGGCCGAACATCAACGTCCTAGTGGATTGCTGAACAACCCGAGATTCCTATGTGGAAATGGGAACATATATCCATGGATTTCATAACCAAACTACCTCGCACCTCTCGTGGTCATGATAGCATATGGGTGATTGTTGATCGTTTGACCAAATCGGCACATTTCATACCCATACGTGACACTTACAAAACATCAAGGTTGGCTCGTATATACATTGATGAGATTGTGTCGTCACGACGTACCTTTGCACATCATATCTGATCGAGACGCTCGTTTCACTTCACACTTTTGGTCGTCTATGCAAGAACTTTTAGGTACTCAACTGGATTTAAGCACGGCTTACCATCCTCAAACGGATGGTCAAACTGAGCGAACCATTCAGACCCTGGAGGATTTGCTACGCCTTTGTGTCCTTGACTTTGGTGGTGACTGGGATACGCATTTACCTCTCGCGGAATTCTCTTATAATAATAGTTACCACTCGAGTATCAAGATGGCACCTTTTGAAGCACTTTACGGTCGCAAATGTCGTTCCCCAATTTGTTGGACATACATTGGTGAAAATTTCAACACTAGTCCTGAACTCATAGAAGAAACGACCGATAAAGTTTCCACGATTCGTAAAAATCTTGAAGTGGCTAGAAGTCGAAAAAGAGTTATGCGGATAAAAGACACAAGCCGTTGAAATTCCAAGTTGGGGGATATGGTTCTTCATAAAGTCTCACCATGGAAGGGACTCGTTCGCTTTGGAAAGAAGGGTAAATTAGCCATGCCTGCAAGGCTATAAACCTCATCAAAAACCTAGATTTTTCAATCCTTGCACCCCTAATCGTTTCACAAATTTATTCCGAACCGAAGATGTGTTTTAATTTGGAATTAACCACGGTTGTGGGAACTCTCGAGCCACGTAACCGAACCTCAACAAATCAAACCGTTTCTACACTTTAATCTTATTAACTGTACAATAGAGCTTAAACGTCCGTCTAAGCGTTTCTAATTCGTCAATGACTCCAATTCCAGATGAAACGATGAATTAATCACCGAATTGAACCAATTTATGATCGAGTTCAAGTCGAAACCGTTTAGGTTGAACCTCACCAAATTGAAGCTATTTAACCGAGGGGAATTGTTCCATTCGACTCCTTTCAACCCTCTGCAGCTTCAATTGTACGAATAAATCACTCCAACGTTGATTTCAGACACCTCGACTCATCGTGTGCGGACCAAAACTTTACCGGGCTCGATTTACATCGATTCGTTCGTAACCGGGTTAAACACACCCACACACTCGTTTTCACCCGGGGAGTAAAAGCCCGAACGTTATTTTGGTTATTAACGGCGAATTGATGTTCAATTGGGATCAAGATAAATCTAGGGTTCATGCGATTTGGGGGTTTGTTGAATAAATGTTTTTAAAGATTTACAGGGGGATTTTAAATAGATATGGGAGCTGGCCCAACCGGTTAAAGCATAGGACACAAGTGCAGGGGACCCGGGTTCGATCCCGGGCACCCACGTTAAATTTTTAAAAGCCTATTTTGTTACCATTTCTGAACTTTAAAAATTATTATAATATTTTTAAGTCATATAAAAATTGTTTTGTTAAGTAACACACCTTCCAGAAATTATTAAGTAATTTTTTTTAGATTTTTGAAACATGTAAATTTCATTTCAATTATTCTTTAAAGAAAATTATAAAACATTATTAATTTATTTATATGACCTAAATGTATTAAAAAAACTATTAAGGTCTATACTTAAATTATTTGAAGATAATCTAAATCTATATTATACAAATGCATTAAATAATTAATTTTTCAATTGATTAGTTTAAACATAGTCATGTCACAAAAGGTTATTAAATTAATTTTTCACACTTTATAACACAACATTTATTTGATCAACTAATATGGATTAAATATTAGAGTGACATTTAAATATTTAATTTCATAAATAATTATTCGTCATTTTTTACTTTATTCATTCGTTCAACTTATTATAATTTATTTAAACACATCAACAAGAATAAACTACACTATCTTAGTTAGTTCATTTATCAAACCCAAACCCTTGCTACTAACCCTAGATCTCTTCAAATGGTCTCTTGACTTATTCGGTTATAATTTAATCTTGGAACCACTACGTTTAGGTAATTTGTGAAGGAGTCGTTGGAGCAACCTTAACTTTTCCTATTTATCCACAATCTATATTATATCAAGTGAGTTTTCATGCCCCTTTTATTTTATTTCATACTTTTTGGGGTGAAACATGTTTGTTAGGACCGTGTACGTACGGAGTACTAACAGATAATGCGTTTATACCTAACCAAATAGTGCGTAATCCTATTTGATTGGTGATCCAATCAGTGAGAATGCAGTTTAGATCAATCTAACGATTAAAGAAACGTTAAGAACGATTAGAACAAGATCAACTGCGAACTGTGAAGTTGGAACAGGCTTTCTGGAGTCTCTGGACGGCTAGGGTATGAATGTGTGTCGAATTTCTTGAAGTGTTACGTTTTTCGACGAATTAAGTGGTATTTATAGGTTAGGGTTTTCAATCGTACGACTGAACCATTAGCATGGTTCAGTCGTGCGACTGAATCATGCGATTGATTCATACGCACGACTGAAGGTTCAGTCGTGCGACTGAGTCAATCTTATGTCTCAATCGTGCGACTGATCCAGTCTTCTGGTTCAGTCGTGCGATTGATCCATTAGCATGAAGTATTCATGCGTATGGTCCATTAGCATGGTCCATTCGCATGAAGACTTCATACGATTAAGTTTGAACATGTTTCTCAATCATTATTGACTAAGGTGTTGTTTCTTTTTCTTCAAAAGCTCTTCCCTAATTCTTCATCTACGCGCACGCAGACGCGGGAAGAGCTTTTGAGTGTGCAGACTGTTTGATTTTTAGAAGACGTTTCATTAAAAAACGTCTTCCTGATGTCTGCGTGGAGAAGATGTGGACTTGCCACTTCTCAACCTCTTCTCACTTCTCCTCTTCTTTTTCACCTTTACCTGAAACTATCTCATCTTCACTTCTCTACTTCTCCACTTGAACTCCTCCCCATCTTCCCTCTCACCAACTCCCTACCTCCCCCACCACCGCTACGCCGTCGCCGCCGCCGCTGCATCCTTTAGGGCACCGGAGTATTTGACTTCCGGCGACACGGTGTTGCCGAATACCCCGTCGCCGTCGACAGTCCTGACCAACCAGTTCCCGAAAGGCCACCGGAGTCAAAACCTGAAACCAGTGTTCCAAGCTCGATAACCCTAATTGAAATCCAACGGGACCGACTCACTAACATTGCTAATGAAAATTGGTTGAAATCGGCGACAAACAACGAGAAGCCTCCGTTTAGTGCAGATCTGGTGAAGGAGATTTACGAGACGGAGTTGTTAGTGAAGGAGGATGGGAGAATGAGGAGGACGGTGCCGTTGCAGAGGGTTATGATTCTTGAAGTTAGTCAGTATTTGGAGAATTACCTCTGGCCGAATTTTGATCCGGAAAGCTCTTCGTTTGAGCATGGTATGTCTATGATTCTCATGATTAACGCGAAGGTATTTATATCTGTGAATATATGTGTTTTTCTTCAATTGAGTGTCTTCTCTTAATGCTTGATCTTGAAATTTGTAACACAAATATAGTTTCCATGAGAAGTTAAGTCTAATTTGTATGCATAACAGTGTGAAGGAGCTTGTATAAGCAAAATTATGTTCTGGTTGTATATTGAAATGATAATAAATTTTGTGGGTTCTTTCTTTTGGGTTTTGTTCTCATCGTTAAGTGTTTTGTTTTTGTCTTCAAGAGTGGGTTTCTGTGTTTGATTTTTTTATTGCATAATGCAAAAAATGATAAACTAAACTTCAAGAAGCTTGCTTTTGTTATTGTATAATGAGAATTGAAAACAAAAGAATATGTGTTGTTTAAAAAGAATTTGGTTAAAAGTAAGGTTTGATTTTGTTTAATTACAGACTATTTTTACAGATGTTAAAAAACAAACAGTCTTCTTCTTGCAGACTGCAGACGTTTGGTCCACCTCTTCTCCTGCAGATGTCTGCAGATGTGGTCCGCAGACTGCAGACATTTTGCTGCAGAAAAAACAGACAACACCAAAGAACTATGCACAATAACCTCAAACCTATATAGTTAGTTCAATATACTTCATTACACAATAAACAATGAAACATTAAACATTATAATCATCAATCACACATTGTATTTCATTCAATTCATCCATTACATATATGTAAGACATGACAGACATTTACATTAAGCTCCTAAACTAGGTACATATGTATCAACAAACTCCCCCTTGGACCTAGTTTACATTTATGACATCTCTTAATTTCTTTAAATTAAAAGTAAACTTTGTTAAGTTTTAAGGGCCTCTTATGTAAATTTTGAAACTTTGAGGATTTATTATGCTTAATAATTAATCTGGTGATTAACAAATTAATATAATAATAACAACATTATAAGTGTTATAATGTTTATTTATTACTATAAAATTTGTGGTGTTAATAATCTTAAATAAAATAATGATTGTTATTATTATTATTATTATTATAATAATGACACTCATAATAATAATATTAGTGATAATAATATTAATAAAAATAATAATCATAACAACAAGATTAATAATAATAATCATAATAAGTGTTAATCTTTAAAATAAATAAAAATAATACAAGTTTCTATTATCTTAAAACTTGAAATTATTAAGTTATACATGAAATAATAACACTTCAAACTTCAGGGGCCAAACTGTTAATTTAGAAACTTAAATACTAAAGTTTGGGCATAAAATAATGAATTATTGAAATAACAGGGACTAAATGTGTAAAAAATCAAAAACCCTTCTCTTTTTCCCCGTAAATCCGGTCGCCGGCCGGCCAACTCCGGCGCGGCGCCGATAACCCCCCAAAACCACTTGAAACGGCCGGTTTTTGAAGCCAAATCATCCTAAATCGCTTCGTGGACATGTTTCGAGTTTAAACACACACTTTAATTGTGTTTAATCATCGGTTACAGCCCCATTCAAATGAATAACCGAAGCACCATAATCACTTAACCGTTCGAGCTTTAAACACGAATAATAACTCAATTCAATAAACCAAATCAAACGCCTACCTAATTCTAATCGGTTTCAACACTCAATTACACTTGAAACACACAAAAACATTGAAATCAATCACCATCTCCATTCGTGACCTGCAACTCAACGGGGATCTATGTTGGGAGCTTTATTAACCCAAATTGGTTGAGGGTTTTCGTTCGAGATGATGACCCGAAGCTTCCCACGAGTTTAATTTGATTATCATCGAAGATTGATCCTCCTTTGTACACCTACGGCCGCAAATCGTTCTTCGGGTGTTCTTATTATCATTTCGTATCAAATCAGGTAATTAAACCTTCTCACATACTCGGTTTTGCATAAAGAATCAAAACCCTAAGTTGGTATTCATAAACAACAACAGATTGATCTTCAATTTGATCGGATTTGATTCTAGGGTTCATAGGATTTGGGGGTGTTGCTTGGGTTATGTTTTAAGAAATAAAAACGGAGTTAAACCGCGGCTGTATGCCTTGGTTCACTGGTTCCCCACACACATTCTAACTTGGAGGTCCCGGGTTCGACCCCGGGCACCCCCATATTTTTTTTAAAATGGCTTTTTAAGCCTTAAATCAACTTTAGAAAATTTTTAATAATATAGAAAAATATTTTATAACCTTTAATATATTTTAAGTTGTCAAATAGTTTTTAGTAATATTTTAAAATACTAAACAATTAAAAACCTTTGTAATAAAACATTTTAAAGGTTATTTTTGGAATTATTAACATAGATTTTAAATAATTAACAAAAAAGTAGTGACCCGAACTGTCCTTAAATTTTATCGTTTAAATCACGATATTTTAAATGGAGTTTTATTTTAAAACGTTATAAATTCTTTTGTGTAATAAAACTATATTATGTTTCAAATTATATTAAATTATAAATCTAAATGATAAATAACTAATTCTTCAAGTAGTTGTTAAAATGATTATGTGAATAATATGTTATTATCTAATCATTTGAGCATGTTATATCATTTAATGAAGTTATTCGTTAACTTTTATTTAAATTCTTGAAAATTATAAAACAATATAGATTGCTTTAAGTTTTTAAAACTTTATAGTAAATTATTTAAAAGCTCAAAACCTTATAAAATGATTATAATATGCAGCATCCTTATCAACTTTTAAATACTTAATTTTTAAATTAATTATTTTCTTTTCACATATTATACTTAATTTCTATAAAATCAATAACTTAAATTGTTAAGACATTTTCAATTATTATTGGTCTTAATTGATTTAAATTATCTTTATTAAACCTAAATGATTTATTATTAAACTCCCAAATTCCATTTAAAACCCTAGTTCATGTTTTATTGTTAATCTTATTACCAAACCTAATCTTGGAATCTATACGTTTAAACAACTTGTAAAAGAAACCATTTGGAACCTCGTTTAAATTATTATCATCATCATTATAAACATAATTACTCATCAAAACCCTAAAACTATTGAAACCCTAATTCTTATTTAAACATTAATCAATGTATTAACCTTAATCTTCATCTTGTAAATTGTATATTTAGGTGCTTGTAATGGACACTTGGGATTTATCTTGTAATCTTTTATATCATCTTGAAATGCTTATTTCCATGTGAGTTTTTCTTGCCCCTTTTTACTTTATTCCACACTATTTTGGGGTGAAACATGATACTTATACATCGTACACTTGTAAACTTTTGAGACTTGTAAGCACATGCAATTCATCTTATTATTTTGTCATGGTTATTTGTGTGTTGTAAGTGTTTATATGAGATACATAGTTTGTTTACAATCATTAACTATTGCTAGCCTGGCGACGTCTTAGATCTTTGGGCCTGACAAGCCTATTTGGTGCTAAAGTCGATGTATTGCCGACTCCTAGGAGCCGTATGCTTGTGCACTAGGGAACCAAATACACTTAGCCAATCTTTTATACTTGTAATCAAGTCGAGGTTTGGTTGTAACGATATGTGTTCTATAACCTTACTAGCTTATAACCTATGACATGAATTGCTACTTGTAACCTTTTCATATTATGTATGAAAACTTTGGAAACTCACCAACTATTTATAGTTGACCTTTTATTTTTATCAGGTTTAAGGAAAACCCCCAAGTTTGAAGTGAACTTATGTTGCTGGCATATTCTAGGACTTGGACCTAGTTAATAAACAAAATGATTATGTTTGTTATTTCATGTTGAAACTTATTTTATTATTGAGACTTATGCTTGTAATGTAATTTTGAAATTTATGAATAATATATTTGGATTTAATAATAGCGTTATGTGGCTGTGAACAATCGTAACTCTCACATCTCGACGTTTCCGCCGTCAAGGTTGGGGTGTGACAGATTGGTATCAGAGCCCATAACTATAGGGATTTAGGTTATTAGAAATGGTGACCTAGACTATAGTTGCATGAACCTCATAGAAAGATCCTCATACCTTTGTGCTTACATGTTGTTTGCATGCTACATAATGCTATGCCTTTTGTGCAACTTGATGCCTTAGCATAGGATTGCCTTATGTATGCTTAAACTTAGTTACTTGTCTCCCTAAACTTAATTTAACTCTTTGACTCTCTCCGACAAATGAACTTCTTAAACCTATTCTCGGCAACATGTGGAATCTACATTTATCATCGTGGGTTTAGTTCCTTAGACTCTATGTCTAATCTATGAAAATCTCATCAAGGTTTTGATTTCATAAACCAAAGAAATTTGTGTGACACATAGACACCTGTATTCTGGATTTCCTGGCAAAAGGCCTTCGGGCTAAGGCAAGCATATCGTATAAATCTCATTGTGAGACCAGTTATGCTTACCTGGGGATTTCTGGGATGAGTGATAAACTATGGTCAACATACACAAGTCTTTATGGCAAATGGGTCAATTTACCTTGACGTGTCAACGATTTCAAATGGTAATGCGTTACCAAATGGAACCATCCTCTTTGTATCTTAAAAATCTTTGATTCCTTGAACTGGTATCTCTTCATTCTTATCATACATAATGTTCTTGTTAATATTGAACCTATCCTACACTTCAACTCTTACGTTTAAACACCGTTACACGTTGAGCGTTCCATGTAACAATTTCTATACCTTGACCAACGTGAACATGGATCTTAATATACCCAAAGATATTGGGAATCTAAACCGAATGGTCATCAAAAACTTTGAACCGTTACTTATGGTTCTCAAGTTTTCTTAAGGATGTGTCCTATAACTAAGAACATGCAATGCTATAGGTGGAATTCCTACATCTCGAGATACTTTGTCTAGGCAAAGAGTAAATGGTGATTTGACTCGATCATTGAATCCATTTACTTGACTCGAAACCCTTGAGATAAGTGATCACTTATAAGTACGCGTGTCTTCAATAAGGCTATGGTTGACCTCATATCTTGAGAAGTCCATGTATTCCTTTCGATTGTGAATCGAATGTTCACATCTCATTGTGGTGTTGAATAATTTCCTGCCTTTGATTTCGTCTTCCCGATTGAAACCATTCAAGATTTGAACACCATCATAACTAATTCTGTTACCTCGAACTTTGACCTTAAATTTTGTAAGCATGATTTCCCTTTTGTTACATTAATATAACTTGAAATTTTCTGAATTTCTAATAGATATTCTCTTCCTTTCGTTGATAAGTCGAACTTCATACCGTTTGCACCGTGGAAGATGCAAGAGTTGCAAGTCAACCTATGACTAAGAACACGCGTATCTCCTAAATAATTCTAACTCATCAAAACAGGGATGATTCCCTTACTTTGATAATTCTCTATTCGTTTCGATAAATGGTTTCCAATCGCGTGTTTTATGAAATTTAATCCTCTGGATTGGGGTGATTACCTTATCTTGAGGATTGACTTCAATTATTTTCTTTGGAATGGCATTTCACAAATGACATGATCTCACCAAAATAGGATTGAAACCCGTACTTTGGTGACAAATGTCAATCTTCGAGTGTTTTCTTGCTAATATGAAATTCAATCATCAAGATAGGCGTGAATTCCATACCTTGATGACAATATCATCTTTATAAATCGTAATTGTTCAAATGAGATGACTTCATCAAAGTAGGAGTGAATTCTGGATTTTGATGAAGAAGTTCATCTTGTTATATTTTGTTTTTGTAAAACTTCACCGTTAAGATAGGAGTGATTTTCCTTAACTTAATGGTGAGTTACCTCGTCTTATTTCTGTGGATCCTCAACAAGGAGTTGGGATCGAACTTTTTGATTGGTAAGTTAGTGGTCATACCTTGGGAATACACCATCAAGTTAGGAGTGAAAACCACACCTTGATGACTATTCTCATTTCTTGATCTCCAACTTACCAAGGTTTTAATCAAATGACAAGAAACATGTAGTAACTTGAAGGGTGAACCAATGTTAGTGTTTGGACCTATCAAGCCAAAGCATGATTTCTGAACTTGAAAGGAGACTCAATCATTCTAGGTTGATTTTGATTCCGAGCTTGGAGCATTTGAATCCTTAAATCGATTTCTTTCCCTTTATCTTCATGTTTTGACTCGGTCTAGCTACATCGAACCATTTATTCCTTACTTATCAACTTTCATTTTGAGTTGTCATCAACACATGATTGTGTGATGGTAGCCTTCTTAAACAATCTTTCTACTAAATAAAGACATTATCAACTTGTGGTTATGTCTTTCTAGTCATACGAATGTTCTCGACTGTACTTATGGGTTTGATGAATTACGTATGCAATCTATATTTGGAAATTTGTTACCTTGCAAGACATGGTTACAAATGCATGTCTTATTGTTTGCGTTACTTCTTGAATCACTTTTGAACCCTTAACCTTGGGAAATCTTTAAAACTCAATCTTGGTTTCGACTAACGAGACTCGTTATTACTTACATTGTAACGTGGAGGTTCATAAACCTTCGTAACTTGTAGTCAAGGGTTTGGCATAAAAGAAAAGACATAACTTGGTATATGTCCAAGTGTCTTACCTTCATATATGACAAAGCCTAACGTTCGTGTTCCTATGAATCTCCTGTTTAACTTTTCATCGCTAAGTACCTCTTATCTTTGATGCCATGATGACAAATGGTGCATTATAGACCGATTAACTAATTTCATACTGACTCATGTGAGTTAACGGGTCGAGAAATTGGCTCGTATCTATCTCAAATAGTCGTATACCGTGGTATGTCGTTAAACATCGATCATTAATTTGGATGATCAATTCATTTTCTACTTTTAATAATGTTCCTAACCATCGTCGTGAACTTATTTCAAAATCTTCGCATATCGTATTATTCTTAGACCCGATGATTGGTCAAAGGAGAGATACATATTCACAAGATATGCGTTAAGATCATTTCATATAGTGACGTTTGAGATTCTTAAATCCTGACGGTTAACCTTTCTTATCATTGTTGGTCCTTATTGATTTCTAGACATCAAATTACTACGAAATTATATTCTAGAAGTTATGACTTATGAATCTAAGGTACCACGGTAGCTCGTCATTGTTTTTCAACGTTTCATCTCAAAACGTCTCGCGTTTATTATGTTAAAGATCTTGTAAGATTACATAAAGTGAAGCGTTCCACTTGTAATCAAACGTCAAACACTGTTCGTTGAACACTCACCTTCCATTTTAATTCCTTTGTTTCATTTAAGTTCATTCTTAATTTCGGGACGAAATTCTTTTAAGTTGGGGAGACTGTGACATCTCTTAATTTCGTTAAATTAAAAGTAAACTTTGTTAAGTTTTAAGGGCCTCTTATGTAAATTTTGAAACTTTGAGGATTTATTATGCTTAATAATTAATCTGGTGATTAACAAATTAATATAATAATAACAACATTATAAGTGTTATAATGTTTATTTATTACTATAAAATTTGTGGTGTTAATAATCTTAAATAAAATAATGATTGTTATTATTATTATTATAATAATGACACTAATAATAATAATATTAGTGATAATAATATTAATAAAAATAATAATCATAACAACAAGATTAATAATAATAATCATAATAAGTGTTAATCTTTGAAATAAATAAAAATAATACAAGTTTCTATTATCTTAAAACTTGAAATTATTAAGTTATACATGAAATAATAACACTTCAAACTTCAGGGGCCAAACTGTTAATTTAGAAACTTAAATACTAAAGTTTGGGCATAAAATAATAAACTATTGAAATAACAGGGACTAAATGTGTAAAAAATCAAAAACCCTTCTCTTTTTCCCCGTAAATCCGGTCGCCGGCCGGCCAACTCCGGCGCGGCGCCGGTAACCCCCCAAAACCACTTGAAACGGCCGGTTTTTGAAGCCAAATCATCCTAAATCGCTTCGTGGACATGTTTCGAGTTTAAACACACACTTTAATTGTGTTTAATCATCGGTTACAGCCCCATTCAAATGAATAACCGAAGCACCATAATCACTTAACCGATCGAGCTTTAAACACGAATAATAACTCAATTCAATAAACCAAATCAAACGCCTACCTAATTCTAATCGGTTTCAACACTCAATTACACTTGAAACACACAAAAACATTGAAATCAATCACCATCTCCATTCGTGACCTGCAACTCAACGGGGATCTATGTTGGGAGCTTTATTAACCCAAATTGGTTGAGGGTTTTCGTTCGAGATGATGACCCGAAGCTTCCCACGAGTTTAATTTGATTATCATCGAAGATTGATCCTCCTTTGTACACCTACGGCCGCAAATCGTTCTTCGGGTGTTCTTATTATCATTTCGTATCAAATCAGGTAATTAAACCTTCTCACATACTCGGTTTTGCATAAAGAATCAAAACCCTAAGTTGGTATTCATAAACAACAACAGATTGATCTTCAATTTGATCGGATTTGATTCTAGGGTTCATAGGATTTGGGGGTGTTGCTTGGGTTATGTTTTTAAGAAATAAAAACGGAGTTAAACCGCGGCTGTATGCCTTGGTTCACTGGTTCCCCACACACATTCTAACTTGGAGGTCCCGGGTTCGACCCCGGGCACCCCCATATTTTTTTTTAAAATGGCTTTTTAAGCCTTAAATCAACTTTAGAAAATTTTTAATAATATAGAAAAATATTTTATAACCTTTAAATATATTTTAAGTTGTCAAATAGTTTTTAGTAATATTTTAAAATACTAAACAATTAAAAACCTTTGTAATAAAACATTTTAAAGGTTATTTTTGAATTATTAACATAGATTTTAAATAATTAACAAAATAGTAGTGACCCGAACTGTCCTTAAATTTTATCGTTTAAATCACGATATTTTAAATGGAGTTTTATTTTAAAACGTTATAAATTCTTTTGTGTAATAAAACTATATTATGTTTCAAATTATATTAAATTATAAATCTAAATGATAAATAACTAATTCTTCAAGTAGTTTTTAAAATGATTATGTGAATAATATGTTATTATCTAATCATTTGAGCATGTTATATCATTTAATGAAGTTATTCGTTAACTTTTATTTAAATTCTTGAAAATTATAAAACAATATAGATTGCTTTAAGTTTTTAAAACTTTATAGTAAATTATTTAAAAGCTCAAAACCTTATAAAATGATTATAATATGCAACATCCTTATCAACTTTTAAATAGTTAATTTTTAAATTAATTATTTTCTTTTCACATATTATACTTAATTTCTATAAAATCAATAACTTAAATTGTTAAGACATTTTCAATTATTATTGGTCTTAATTGATTTAAATTATCTTTATTAAACCTAAATGATTTATTTTTAAACTCCCAAATTCCATTTGAAACCCTAGTTCATGTTTTATTGTTAATCTTATTACCAAACCTAATCTTGGAATCTATACGTTTAAACAACTTGTAAAAGAAACCATTTGGAACCTCGTTTAAATTATTATCATCATCATTATAAACATAATTACTCATCAAAACCCTAAAACTATTGAAACCCTAATTCTTATTTAAACATTAATCAATGTATTAACCTTAATCTTCATCTTGTAAATTATATATTTAGGTGCTTGTAATGGACACTTGGGATTTATCTTGTAATCTTTTATATCATGTGGAAATGCTTATTTCCATGTGAGTTTTCCTTGCCCCTTTTTACTTTATTCCACACTATTTTGGGGTGAAACATGATACTTATACATCGTACACTTGTAAACGTTTGAGACTTGTAAGCACATGCAATTCATCTTATTATTTTGTCATGGTTATTTGTGTGTTGTAACTGTTTATATGAGATACATAGTTTGTTTACAATCATTAACTATTGCTAGCCTGGCGACGTCTTAGATCTTTGGGCCTGACAAGCCTATTTGGTGCTAAAGTCGATGTATTGCCGACTCCTAGGAGCCGTATGCTTGTGCACTAGGGAACCAAATACACTTGGCCAATCTTTTATACTTGTAATCAAGTCGAGGTTTGGTTGTAACGATATGTGTTCTATAACCTTACTAGCTTATAACCTATGACATGAATTGCTACTTGTAACCTTTTCATATTATGTATGAAAACTTTGGAAACTCACCAACTATTTATAGTTGACCTTTTATTTTTATCATGTTTCAGGAAACCCCCAAGTTTGAAGTGAACTTATGTTGCTGGCATATTCTAGGACTTGGACCCAGTTAATAAACAAAATGATTATGTTTGTTATTTCATGTTGAAACTTATTTTATTATTGAGACTTATGCTTGTAATGTAATTTTGAAATTTATGAATAATATATTTGGATTTAATAATAGCGTTATGTGGTTGTGAACAATCGTAACTCTCACATCTCGACGTTTCCGCCGTCAAGGTTGGGGTGTGACAACATTAGTGTCTGACATTCTTCATTAGCTCCTGAAATTTCTTGTACTTCTCCTCTCTAGTAACTCCTGCATGTATCTCGAATGCAGAACAGAGTCTTATAACGTTCTGGAACTGGAGGGCTTGTACTATATCTTGCAAGTCATAGAATAACGGCCACTTGTATAAGGTATAGACATCGTCTGCAGACAAGTTAGTTAGCCACATAGGTTCGAACACCCGGATAGTTTCCATTTTGCTCTCTCTCTGTAGAAGTATGACCGCTTCGCCTGTTCTCCAATCATAATACCACCATTTTAAGTGTGGCGTGAAGTCCTGTGGCATTTCCCGTAAGGGAATCTTGGACATTGTGCGCGGACGACTCCACTTCAGCACCACTTTAGGCTTTCCAGAAATGGGATCACCTTCAGATCTACGGATATACCTCGTCGGTTGTTGAGGACTGAAGTTTACCCACCTGGTGTGGTATTCTTTCCTTAAAGCAGCCTCAAACCAGCCTGACATTTTTCTCGGATCAGCATATAACAACTATAGGCGTGCCAACTGGTTGAGCTCAAAACCAGGGAGAGTCTTCAGATTATGTGGATATCTGAAGTACTTTATCCCCTTCTCCCTCTTAACTGCATAAATATTAAGATCCTCAAGATACGCCCACGCAATAATCTTGCCCAACACCTTTAGATGTTTCTTGACCTTTTACAGCTTGGTGTAGGCATTTGGCTTTTGAGCATTGCGTTGGGCCCGTATCTCAGCAAAACAAGCCGCCCATTCAGCTTTCTTGATATCAACATCAGCGTCCGAGGCTTGGGCTTGGCTTTCATTCTTCTCTGTCTCTTTTTCCATCTCATCCAGTTTATCGAATGTAGCACTGCCAAGAGTGTCACCGAAGTTGGGGATCACATTGCCCTATCGGTCAGTGTACTCTGGATAGTACTCAGCTGTGACATCCTCAATCTCTATTTCATCTACGTCGTTTAGCTCATCATCACTGGTCACATCAAAAGTAGGTGCATCTTTGACAATATCATCTGGGTTTAGCCTAAACATCTCTGCAAGTTGCTCGTCAGTCAGGTCGTGTATGATTTCTCCTTCTTTGGGAGTATAGCTCACCGACCTTCTAAAAATCCCTTGCAAATCAAGAATCATTGTTAATTGAGACTTGATTTGCTGTAAGGGAGCAACATCATACTCATCTTGCTGATATGTTTGATCTGCTTGATTTATACATTTAAAACACATCAATCATTAGTAGTTAATCAAGACATTCAAATATTAGATAAAGATATATAAACATTAATTACATAATTTTAATACAAGATTCAATTACAAAAGTTTTCAAATACATAAACATCAATAATCATTACTTTTGTCTTTATCAGTCAACTCTTCAACAGCAGGGGTCGAGGGAGATGCTCCTTGGTCTTGTGATTTCTTTGTCCTCCTTTCTTGACCCTGAGCTGAGGTTGATGCAGCTGCATCACCTTCTTCATCGTCATCTCCTCTTTTCTTTCCCCTTGACCCTTCATCATCACTGATATCTTCGTCATCAGACTCATCATCTTCACCATCATTATCATCTTCATCATCATCTTCATCATCATCATCAACATCACCTTCTTTAATCTTCAGAGGCTCATCTTTTGATCCTTTAAGCCTGAGCATGATTGTCTTGTTTTTGGCCTCCAACTCCTCAATCCTCTTTACTGATTGGTGATTTAGCTCCTGAAGCTGGGTGATTTGCTGTGCTTGCTGAGTAATCTGTTGTGCTTGGGCAGCATTGAGCTCCACAAGCTGACTTAGCTGAGCAGCTCTTTCTTCATCAGCAGCTAACAGCTTCAGCACCATGCGGTTTAGTGCAGCCAGCTGTTCCTCTACCCCAATGGAGGGTAGAGTGGGTCCGGTGGTGAAGGTAGTATGGGATGATGGACCTGCTTGGTGGCTGGTGGTGGTAGTGGTGGATGTGGTGAATATGAGTGGTGGGATATGAGTGGATGGTGAAAGGGTGGCTGTAGTAGTTGTGGTTGGAAATGTGGTAGTAGTGGTAGGAGGTGTGGTAGTAGTGGTAGGGGGTGTGGTAGTAGTGGTGGTAGCTGTGGTGGATGTGGTAGTGATCAAGGTAATCCTCCTTCGCTTGCTCTTCATCCCATGGGGCTGAGCCATCCTCTTCTTCCTGGAGCCCTTAGAAACAGAGGCTCGCCCTTGGCTGCTGGGCTGGTCCGGGGTGTAAGATGGATCAGCATCAGTAGTAACAGCATCCCCGGACTCACCCTGGCGTCCACCAACCGCCCTGAGCCCTCTCTCAGTGGCTACGACCCGGCTCCCCACCGTCCGTACCAGAGGCTCCTCGTCCGACTCCTCCTCCTCATCCATCTGAAAATCAGGGTGGATAGGAGCCTGCTCGGGTCCACCCGGAGCCTCACCTCCTTGACTATCACCATGGTCATCATCGTCATCTGTGTCATCGTCTGGTATCTCAATAGGCTCGACATTAGAATCACTATCGTCGTGGCGCCACTTCTTGTGAGAAGGTGCCACGTAATCAGCATTGGCAAGATGCCCGAACAATCTCCTCACAGGGGGCTTTACCTGCTTCCCCCTGTATACCTTCATCCTCCCTAGGGTAGTGTCATCCATAACCTCCAAACTCACCGCATCGTCCTTCTCCTTGGGCAGTAAGGGGAGCTTCTCATCGATGATCAGCTGGAGGAAGCGAGGGTACATGCAGAAACCCTCCTTTCCCTTGGCTTCTATGTTCTTGACCCAGTAGTTGCGATCATCCATGAGAAGCTGAATGGATGATTCAGTACTAGTATCACATAGGCGTTCTGGATCTGATCAGACAACTCATCAAAGCCTCCCTTCCTCGAGGCTATGCACTTTAGCAGCACATGGGCTAAATACTTGAACTGGGGGCACAGGTTGCTCTTGTTGAGCACACCTGCGTTTATGTCCCCCGCGTACTTAGCCCGAAGAAAACAGCCTCGGACTGTCAGTGGATGCAGTCTGGTTGGGCAGTCACTATCATCTCCCAACTCTAACACCCTCCTCAGATCTTCCTCACTGATCTCGATCTCCTCACCAAATATGGAACTCCGAATACGATGCGGTTCAGCAGACCTGTCGACTGCAGCGCTTTCCCAGAAAGCCTGCTGAACCGATCGATATGGTGTGCACAGGGTAGATATAGCCTTGAAGATTCTCGATCGTCTCAGAAATGTAATGATGCCCACAAAATCCGATGCATTCCGGGAGGTTACGTCCAGATGTGCACAAAGGTTATGCTTTGTGCTCATGGTCCATCTACTCGCCATGTTTCTGTAACACACGACACATAAACATTAGAATTGTCCATAACAGAAACTGTTGAAACTTAAACTCTTTTGAAATCAGTCTGGTTCAATCGTGCGATTGAATTATACGACTGAGTTCAGTCAGGCAATTGAGCATGTGCCTGAGTTCAATCGTGCAACTGAGCATGCGGCTGAGTTCAATCGTGCGACTAAGCATGCGGCTGATTTCAATCGTGCGACTGAGCTTGCGGCTAAGTTTAATCGGGCGATTGATCATGCGGCTGAGTTCAATCGGACGATTGTGCTCACACGCCTTATTCATTCGGCCGATTGGGCCATTCGCCCAGTTCAATCGTGCGATTGAAGTTCATTCGGAGTGTCCAGTTGGATAACTCTCTGTTCGACACTCTAACATTGAATGTAGGTCAAAACATGATGTTAAACGTTGTGTATAGACTCTTTAGACTCGCTGGAACCCTAAATGTCACTTTATGTCCTTTATTTTAACCATTATGCACGTTTAGTCGGTCTATTTGATGGTTGTTACTTGTTTCTTATTTTTCATCAATTGGGTCTGTTAGGGTTTGAATACTCCACACATTTTGTGCGATTTCAATCACTCATTACCTGTAGATGATAAGAGTACACGTCAGTAACACAATAGTAGTGAAAAATCGACTCAATCAAATTTTGGTAGAGTATATGTGCTTTCGGGCGATTTGGAAACGATTGAAGGGTGAGAAAGATTTGCGACCGACTTTAGCCCTATTTATACTGGTTTTATCTTCAGTCGGGCGACTGGATCTATTCGAACGCTTCATTCGTGCGACTAGGTCTCAGTCGTGCGACTGGCTTAGTCGGTCACATTCATTCGTGCGACTAGGTTTCAGTCGTGCGACTGCGACTGACTCATTCCATCACCTCCATTCGTGCGATTGGTTCATTCTGGTGATCCAATCGCATGGATTGACCCATGCTTATGGTCCAATCATACTTCTGGTCCATACGTGTGGTTCAGTCGTGCGATTGGGCTCATACATATGATCCAATCGTGCGACTGGTCCATACTTATGGTCCAGTCATGCGAATGGCTCATACTTATGAGTTTGACCTTATGACTTTTCAAACACTTAGCCTTTTAACTATAGATAAAACTTTATGAATGATGATCATCTCAGGCATGATCTTTTTAATTTGAAAAGCTGTTTGATCACCTCAGACGTGATCCCTTTACTTAAAACCGAATTTGTCACCTCAGACGTGACTCATTTTAGTTTTGAATGTTTTGGTCATCTCAGACGTGACCCTTTTGAGCTAGTGATTCGCATATTGATTCCAGATGAATAGTCCGACTTTTTCTTAATAAAACTAAAAGTTAAATAAAACACCAAGAAATTTAAAATGAGATTAGGACATATTTTTGTGTTTTTGATTTGGAGATGGATCTAAACCTATTAAAGTACTTCTAACCGATTTTACTTCCTGGACAGCACAGCTTCAATTCTATTTTATCATTTCTTGTATGATTCATTATGGAATCATACAAGTATACCAGAATCATTTGGGACATTCTAATAAACTATTTTGATGCTAGATTCTTGTTTTGTCCGAGAGTCAATAGCAATTTCAGGAAATCATACTAGAGCTACAAGATGCACACAATGATTTTGACTTTCGAGAACTGCAGCTCACGATGATTGTCAGTATACTTCTCCTCTTAAATCCATACACTGATTTTGACACACATTGGTGATGAATTAAAGTTTAATTATTTCAACAAGCATTTATGGATCCCACACTTATATGATAATCAACATTCCTCGGGAGATTTTTGAGCGGTCTACGGGTGTTTTGACAAGAAGAAACTATTCTAAGAGCTTTCAAAGAGATGCCAAACCTCAGGTCAGTGCCATCGCACAGTAGAGAGGCGCAAACAACAATGAATTCTAGAATATTTAGGTTATGCTTATCCTCAGGTCAGTGCCATCGCACAGCAGAGAGGCACACAACCTATCTTCTTGTGAGAGCATTTTTCTTTTTCTTTTTGCACGTAACGCACCAACAACATTTGTTATTAGCTTGATTGCGCTTAACAATTTTTTTTCATGTGCTTTGCTCTTTTTATGGTCATCCGCACACACTTGTGGCGTTTATTTGCTCGTCACCCCTTATTGGAACTACGTTGATTGTGTTAACTAGGGATAAGATGGGTACCCACAGCAAGTTGAACAATTTAGTTTGAATTTAAGTCACCAATGAGGTCTACTCATCTATTGTGTTGAATCTACCGACACATCAAATAATAAACTTGCAACCTCTAGGTCTACTTTCTCTATGTTACCTTAGTAGCATACTAGTTTTACTATCATTTTTCCTTTTATTTCGCTTAGACTTCTCAGATTTATACTTTGAATTTTGCATCTTAATCATTTAAAACTTTTAAAGTCCCAAACAATCTGTTTCCTGTGTACTATCATTTTCCATAAGCATTGAATCAGAATCACAGATTTGATTCATTTCTTTTTAGCTAAGCTGCCCTCCTCCCTCTTTTTTTAAAGTAATTAAATAACACAACTGATTTAATACTAATCTAACCTATTCTTCCCTAAAATTCTAAAACCGAAAATATTTTTTTGAGTTTTTGAATTTTATAGAAACAGGAAAGTAAATAAGAAAAATAAAAGAAAATAAAACCAAAACGTTGTCGGACTAAGCATTTTCATCCTCTGTGATCACATCACCTTTCGTTTTCACCCCGTTGACCTCTAATAGATATATAAATCTCGGTTTATCAAAGGCTTTTGTGTAGAGGTCAGCGCGTTGAAAATCCGTATTAATTTTAACCACATCGATTAAATTCTTTTCAAAACAATCACGTATAAAGTGATATTTAATTCCGATGTGTTTAGTTTTAGGATGTTGGACAAGATTTTTAGTTACGGCTATAGCAGTAGAATTGTCCACAAAGATAGGAGTGTTAGAGAATTTCAAACCGTAGTCGCGCATTTGCTGTTGAATCCAGATGATTTGTGAACAGCAACTTGCAGCAGCAACGTATTCAGCTTCACATGTTGACAGAGCAACGGAGGTCTGCTTCTTACATTGCCAGGTGACTAATCTTCTCCCAAAAAATTGACATCTTGCAGATGTTGACTTGTAATTCATTTTGCAGCCGCCATAATCCGAATCGCTATACGCTGTAAGCTCAAAGTCATCCTCATGAGGATACCACAACCCGAGTGTTGGAGTACCCTTGTTGATACATATGTACCTAGTTTATGAGCTTAATGTTAAATGTCTTTCATGTCTTACATATATGTAATGAATGAGTTGAATGAAATGAAATATGTGGTTGATGCTTATATTGTTAATGTTTCATTGTTTATTGTGTCATAACGCATATTGAACTAACAATATAGGTTTGTGGTTGTTTACATAGTTCTTAGTCAAGAATGGTTGAGAAATGTGTTTAAACTTAATCATATGAAGTATTCATACGAATGGACCATGCTAATGGACCATACGTACGAACACTTCATGCTACTGGACCAGTTGCACGACTGAACCAGGAGACTGGATCAGTCACACGATTGAGAAATATGATTGTCTCAGTCGCACGACTGAACCTTCAGTCGTGCGTATGGAACAATCGTATGATTCAGTCGCACGACTGCACCATACTAATGGTTCAGTCGCACGATTGACAAACCCTAACCTATAAATACCACTTAATTCGTGAAAAAAAAACACTTCAAGAATTTCGACTCACGGACGTACCCTAGCCGTCCAAAGACTCCAGAAAACATGTTCCTACATCATAGATCGCAGTTGATCGTGTTCTAATCGTTCATAACGTTTATTTAATCTCTAGATTGATCGAAACTGCTTTCTCACTGATTGGATCGCCAATCAAATAGGATTCCGCACTATTTGATTAGGTATACACGCATTATCAGTTAGTACTCCGTCCATACACGGTCCTAACAAGTGGTATCAGAGCTTTGGCTCTTGATTTTGTGTGTTGATTCGATTAGTTTTGGTGCAAAAATCACGTTTTTCATTCAAAAGAGTCACTTTTTGAGTAAAAAACAGTGTTTTCAGTGTCTCCAGATCAAAACGTTTACGTTTTTCGGCATACGGCAGATTAGGGTTCTTGAAAAATCGTATTTTTGTGTCAAAGTACCAAAAACCTTCGAATTTTCAAATCCAGCAGCCTCAGTCGCACGATTGGCTCAATCACATGACTGAACTCAATCGCACCTCCCATACGCACGATTGAACTCAGTCGCCCATCCATTCGTACGACTGAACACCCCATTCGCATTGTCCATCCGCACTTGTTCAATCGCACGATTGACTCATCCGCATTGGTTCAATCGCACGATTGATTCATCCGCATAAGTCCATCCGCACGATTGACCCAATCGCATCTCTCCATTCGCACCAGTGAAACAGTTTTGTTCTAACTCTCAAAGTTTATAGAAATGGAAGATCAGTATTCCATATTTACAGCCGGTAGAGACTCTCGAATCCAGAACCTTCTGCTTCTAGAGAATGAAGTTGGAAATCACAATAAGTCACCTAAACTTATAACGTTAGATGAGTACCCGCAATGGAAGCAAAGGTTTGAGATTTATCTAAATGGAGTTGATCCTAATATGTGGGAAGCAATCGAGACAGGTTATAGCATGCCGGTTGGTGTTGATGGTGTTAAACTTACCTTGGGTGGCATGACTGATAGCCAGAAGGTGAAGTACAATGCTGAGAAGAAAGTGTATGCTCTGTTGAGTCAGTCAATACCTAAGGATATATTCCACCAGTTTTCTGAGAACACACAGGCAAAGAAGCTATGGGAAGCCTTGGGGAAACGATACGACGGGAATGCATCGTTGAAAGCTCTAAAGGCAAAGGCTTTGAAGAAGGAGTTTGATAACTTCTCGTCAATGGGTAAAGAGAGCTTGGATGATGTCATAGACAGATTCTACCATTTAATGAGTGAGCTGCACACTCATGGAGTCACAACGTCAATGGAAGATAAAGTCTCAAGTTTTGCCGATGGTCTGCCAGAGAAGTGGGACTCGTCTATGTCAAATTTGAGACAGAACAAGTTACTGGAGACATTAGACATAAACGACTTCATCCTGAAATTGAGAGAGGAGGAACTGAGGATGAAATACAGGTCACAGAAAGGATCCTATGACTAGAATCCTTCACTTTATAGATCCTCTTCCACTTCAACAAGTTCAGGAGCACCTCTTCAAATGGCATTTGTGTCTAGTTCAACTGTTCCTTCTCAACCCACTGCTTCGGGATCTGAAACGTCAGGGTCGTCTTGCACCCAATATATAGTGCCTGAAGCAAATGCTACTAAGTTAAAGACCGAGAATCTCGGGAATATCACTGTGGAGGTTGCAAAGGAGCATATGGACCTTTTAGTTGCGGTCGTTCATTCTTATGATGGTCTTGTTGCAGGAAAGATCGGGAATTGCCATCTGGCTGATGAGGATTACGAGCAGGTGGACGAGAATGAATTAGAGAGAATGGACATTATGTGGGCTCTTGCAAGTGCTGTTCGAAGGGCTAAGAAGTTTGTAAAGAAGACAGGACAGAACTTGATAGCCACAAAGGATACAACCTTTGGTTTTGACAAAACCAAAGTTACCTGCTTTAACTGTGGAGAAAAGGGGCACTTCAAACGTGAATGTGTAAAGCCCAAGAAGACAGGTAATAGGAATCCATTCTCGTCTTTCAACCGTCAAGACAAACCTACGAGTGGAGGTGCATCGTCAAGCAAAGATACAAAGGCCTAGACTGGTCAAGATGATGAAGGACAAGATTGGACCTTCAAGTTTGTGTCTCCGGGCGAATCGAACATTGCTAATGTTGAGGGTCTGGATGATGACACTGCAAGTGAAGGTGAAATAGCAGTTGAACTAGTGATGTCAGATCATGAAGATACTGCTAATGTGGTCAATCACCTGATTGAAGAAGATCTTAGAACGACAAGTTCAGAATCTCCAGCATCCGAGGAATCAAACTCTGCGCTGATGGCTGATTCAACCGAATCTTCACAGGTAAGTAACAAAGACCAACTTTTTGAAAGTCATGCTTGTAATGAATGTAATAAGTTTAGAGAAAGCATTGATCTTAAATTTGCTAGGTTATTAGATCAAAATGATAGCTTAGTAAATGATTTACAACTGTGCAGAGAAGCTAATCGGATTTTAAAACAAAATGAGTGTTGTTATAAAGAGAAAATAGAACTTTTAAATAAACAACTAAGGGAAACTGAGGTTGTTGCTTTTAATCAAGCAAATGATATAAAGTTTTATTTGAACTCTTTGGAAGAAACTAAGAAAGAAAAAGCAGTTTTGGAAGTCGAAGTCAACTCATTAAAACAAAAACTACACAGTTGGACCAGTTCCTCTCACATAGTTCAAAACTTAGTGAAAGAAAGGAACAATGGGGAAGGGTTGGGTTACAAAGTGGTTCCACCACCACATGAGATATTGTTAAATGCTAAATGTAGACCAGTAAATAACAATCCTATTAAGGATCATGTGGTGTCCATCCTCTAGTTAGTGATCCAGATTCCACGAGTAAACCAATGGAATCTGTCACTAAACAGAAGGAGGCTACTTTGAAGTCTAAAGGCAAGATGCCTATTGTGAATTTGGAAGAACAATTTGAAAAGGTTAATGTAAAGTCAGGTACCAACATGTCTTCTTCAGAATCCAAACTGACCAAACCAGTTAACCAAACACGTGCTTCACGTCAAAGTCCAAATAAACAAAAGGCTAAAGATGTTAAAAACGTTCAAATAATAAATTTTGTTAAAGAAACAAAAACATCTAAACAAGAAGTGTCCAAACCCAACCAGACTAAAGTCACACCTGTTTCACACACTTCCCCACAGAGACAATTTTCCCAATATGTAGAAGGTAGATCATGCTACAATTATGGAAAGAGAGGACACATCGCTTCTAATTGTCCTTATTATCAGACACCAAGAAAGAAAATTGAACTTTATGATACTAAACCAATTTCTTCAAAAAGGAGTTCTATTACTCCACCAAAAAGAAGTAATGAACCTAAAGTTCAAACCGTAAGCCAGTCGTCTGTTTATCACAAACAGGCCTTGCACAAAACTGACTTAGGGAAAGAAAAGTCAAGTTCAGTGTCTGATACTGAGAACACTAAGAAGCATGATATGCCCTCACCTTCAAATGGACAGTGGGTTGAATTTATGATGTGTGATGCCTCAGGGTCACCCAAGCCAGTTAAGGCTTGGGTACCTAACCTAAACTAATCATTTCCTTTAAATGTGCAGGGTGTCCGCTATAGTGCTTCTACAAATACCTGGATCGTTGATAGTGGGGCATCAAGGCACATGACTGGGAACTTGTCTCTCCTTTTCAATGTCAAACAAATTAAAGGGGGACATGTATCCTTTGCTAGAAATAAAGGAGGATACATCACGGCTCAAGGCGAAGTGGGAAACCCGAAAGTCAAGTTTGACAAGGTCAACTACGTTCAACAACTTCAAAATAACTTGCTTTCTGTATCCCAGATCTGTGACAAAGGATTCAAGGTAGTCTTTGACAACAAGAAGTGCTATGTGTTGAAGAAGGAGTATGTGATACCGGAGGACCAAGTCTTAATGTCAGCTTCAAAATATAATGATTTATATGTATTGGATCTATCAAAGGCCTCCACAACCGATCATCAAGTTCAATGCTTCTTGTCAAAGGCAACAGAGAAAGACTCCATTTCCTGGCATAGGAGAATGGGACACATTAATCCACGGAAGATGAATCACTTGATCCAGAATGATCTAGTGCGTGGAGTAAATGTTAAGAACTTCCAATTACCGGATTTTTGTGTTGCGTGTAAGAAAGGGAAACAGACAAAGAAGTCTCATAAGGAAAAGAAAGTTCACTCAATTGACCTACCTCTTGAGCTTCTTCACATGGATCTGTTTGGACCAGTTAGTACAAAGAGCATTGCCGGCGATCTGTATTGCTATGTTGTTACGGATGATTACTCAAGATTTTCTTGGGTGATGTTTCTGAAATCCAAATCAGAAACATTTGAATCATTCAAGGAGCTGGTAACCACATTGGAGTCACTTTACAAGCTGAAGGTAAGGCAAGTTCGCTCAGACAGCGGCACCGAGTTCAAGAACCAATGGATGGAGGCATTCTGCAAAGAAAAAGGAATTGTGCACCACTTCACATCTGCCTACACTCCTCAAATGAACGGATCGAGACGAAAAAAGAAAGATAGGATTTGAGTCGCTGAGAGAAAGAATCGAAGCTTGATAGAGACAGCCCGGACGATGCTAGTAGACTCGAAACTGCTTATCCAATTCTGGAACGAGGCAGTTGCCAATGCATGTTACACCCAAAATCAAGTCCTGGTGGTCAAACGTCATGGTAAAACGTGTTACGAGTTGCTCCAACGACATAAACCTAATCTAGAGTACCTCGAACCGTTTGGCACACCATGTACGCTGCTGAAGAAAAATCAATCAGGGAAGTTCAGTGAAAAGGCTGAAGAAGGAATTTTTCTAGGATACAACATACCGAATAAGAGAGTTTATAACAACTCAACGGGTCAAGTAGAAGTGTGGTGCAACGTCAACGTTCAGAGATACACCACCCCCTGCTAGTAAAGGACCCACATTCTTTTTCGATTATGATGGATTCTTTAAGTCCTTCAACATCCATCTCTCCCCTTCTGATGATGAGTTAGCGACCAGAATGATGTATGATGTCTTAAACACACCGTCTCTAGACTCGTCAACCTCAAATCCACTCGGGGAGTCTTTTAATTCTTCAGGGGGAGCACTTGATGTAAGTGACTCCTCCTCTGAAGATGAAGAAGTGGAGACTGAACAGGTGAACCAGGAGGAACAGGTTCCTGCTACAACAAGTACACAAGCATCAAACCCTGATGCCTTTGACTCTTTGGAACCTCAAACTCCAACTGCCTCAAATACTGAAACGGGTGTTCACAATCTGGATAATGAGGTAGTTGTTCCCACCACTCCTGGATCACGGTTAAATGTTTATCATCCCTTGGACAATGTCATTGGAGATGTTCGATCAGGAGTACAGACTAGAAATCAGCTATACTCAGCTGATTATGCCTCAGTCATGGAAAAGGGATATCTTCACGACGGCGCATATCGATGTTTGTGTCTCAATTTGAGCCAAAATATGTTAGTGAAGCATTAAACGATGAGGCATGGGTAAGTGCGATGCAAGAAGAACTCCTACAGTTCAAGAAGCTAGGAGTATGGACCCTTGTGGACAGACCAAAAGGTGCTAAAGTCATTGGAACTAAATGGGTCTTGAAATGCAAGAAAGACGTTCAAGGGGTCATAATTCGCAACAAGGCTCGACTTGTCGTTCAAGGTTTTAGACAAGTCGAAGGAATCGATTATAATGAAGTGTTTGCACCTGTGGCAAGGATGGAAGCAATCCGTATCTTCCTAGCCTATGCTTCTTACATGAAGATCAAAGTTTATCAATTAGATGTAAAGAGTGCATTCCTTCATGGTGAAATCCGGGAGACAGTGTACGTCAGTCAACCCGAAGGATTTGAGGATTCGTATCATCGGGACAGAGTTTACAAGCTGGATAAGGCTCTCTACGGGCTCCACAAAGCCCCAAGAGCATGGTATGAAAAACTCTCAACTCATCTTGTGAAACACGGCTTTCGCAGAGGAGTGGTTGATTGTACACTGTTAATCAAAGAAAAAGATGGTGACTTACTACTCGTACAGATCTATGTTGATGACATAATCTTCGGTTCCAAAAACGAAGATCTATGTAAAGAATTTGAAGCAGTAATGAAAGCTGAATTTGAGATGAGTGTCATTGGAGAAATGAAGTTCTTTCTCGGGTTACAGGTGGATCAGACACCAAAGGGGATATTTCTACATCAGACAAAGTATGTAGGCGATATTCTCAGTCGGTTCGATATGGAGAATGCTTCGGCAGCTGGGACTCCACTGGTCGCAAACCACGATGTGGCACCCGACGAAAACGGTGATCTGGTGGATGCCACCATGTACCGAGGAATGATTGGATCCCTCATGTACCTCACAGCTTCACGACCTGATATCATGTACGCGATGTGTCTATGCTCTAGATATCAGGCAAAGCCGAAAGTAAACCATCTCATAGGAGTCAAAAGGATATTTCGTTATCTGAAGGGTACTCTAACACTTGGGTTGTGGTATCCTCATGACGATGACTTTGAGTTTACAGCGTATAGCGACTCGGATTATGGAGGCTGCAAAATGAACTACAAGTCCACTTCAGCAGGATGTTAATTCTTTGGGAGAAGATTAGTCACGTGGCAGTGTAAGAAACAAACATCGGTTGCTCTGTCAACTTGTGAAGCTGAATATGTTGCTGCTGCAAGCTGCTGTTCACAAATCATCTGGATTCAACAGCAAATGCGGGACTACAGTTTGAAATTCCCTAACACTTCTATATTTGTTGATAATTCTGGTGCTATAGCCGTAACTAAAAATCCGGTCCAACATCCTAAAACCAAACACATCAAAATTTAATATCACTTTATAAGTGATTGTTTTGAAAAGAATTTAATCGATGTTGTTAAAATTAATACGGACTTTCAACGCGCTGACCTCTACACAAAAGCGTTTGATAAACCAAGATTTTATATCTGTTAGAGGTCAACGGCGTCCCAGAAGATGACAGTACTTAGTCTGACGAGTAGACTTATTTTTTATTTGTTATTTTCTTTTATTTTTTGTATTTTAATTTTTCTATTACTATAAAATCCAAAAACTCAAAAAATAATTTCGGTTTTAGAATTTTAGGGGGATAATAGGTTAGAGTAGTATTAATTAGGTGTTTTAATTTCAATACTTAAAAAAATGAGGGAGGAGGACAGCATAGCTAAAAGGATAGAAATGAAATATGGGATACTGATTCAATGCTTATGGAAAGTGATAGTACACGGGGAACAGATTATTTGGGACTTCAAATATTGAATGATTAAGATGCAAAATTCAAAGTATAAATCTGAGAAGTCTAAGCAAAATAAAAGGAAAAATGATCGTAAAACTAGTATGCTAATAAGGTAACATAGAGAAAGTAGACCTAGAGGTTGCAAGTTCATTATATGATGTGTCGGTAGATTCAACACAATAGATGAGTAGACCTCATTGGTGACTTAAATTCAAACTAAATTGTTCAACTTGCTGTGGGTTCTCATCTTATCACTGGTTAACACAATCATCGTAGTTCTGATAAGGGGTGACGAGCAAATAAACGCCACAAATGTGTGCGGATGACCATAAAAAGAGCAAAGCATGAAAAAAAAAAGTTGTGTAAGCACTATCAAGCTGATAACAAATGTTGTTGGTGCGTTACATGCAAAAAGAAAAGAAAAATGCTCTCACAAGAAGATAGGTTGTGTGCCTCTCTGCTGTGCGATGGCACTGACCTGAGGATAAGCATAACCTAAATATTCTAGAATTCATTGTTGTTTGCGCCTCTCTGTTGTGTGATGGCAGTGACCTGAGGCTTGGCATCTCTTTGAAAGCTCTTAGAATAGTTTCTTCTTGTCAAAACACCCGTAGACCGCTCAAAATCTCCTGAGGAATGTTGATTACCATATAAGCGTGGGATCCACAAATGTTTGTTGAAATAATTAAACCTTAATTCATCACCAATGTGTGTCAAAAATCAGTGTATGGATTTAAGAGGACAAGTATACTGACAATCATCGTGGCTGCAATTCTTGAAAGTCCAAATCAGCGTGCATCTTATAGCTCTAGTATGATTTCCTAAACTTGCTAATGACTCTCGATAAAACCAAGAATCTAGCATCAAGACGTTTTGGTAACATGTCCCAAATGATTCTGGAATACCTGTATGATTCCAAAATGAATCGTACTAGAAATGATTAACTGGACTTGAAGCTATGATGTCCATGAAGTAAAATAGAATTATTCTATTAGGTCGTATTTCATCTCTAATAAAAATACAAAAGTATGTCTTGTTATTGTTCTTAATTTCAAAGTTGTTCTGTTTAGTTTTAGTAAATTGTAATATAAGAGTCAGACTCAACAACTCGTTGTAATCTGGGATTCACACACTAAAAGGGTCACGTCTGAGGTGACTAATGGGGTTTTCAAATGTAAAAGGATCACGTCTGAGGTGATCAGCAGTTTTTCTAAGTTAAAATGGTCATGTCTGAGATGATCTATGCTCGAAATGTTTTATCAATTGTTAAAAAGGCTAAGTGTCAAATGGTCATAAAGTCAAAATCATAAGTATGAGCCATTCGCATGACTGGGCCATGAGTATGGACCAGCCGTACGATTGGACCATATGTATGAGCCCAATCGCACGACTAAACCACACGTATGGACCAGTCGTACGATTGGACCATATGTATGGGCCAATCCATACGATTGGATCATCAGAATGAACCAATCGCATGAATGGAGGTGACCGAATGACACAGTCGCACGACCGACACCTAGTCGCACAACTGAAGGTGACCAAATGTGCCAGTCACACAACTGACCCTCAGTCGCACGAATCAAGAGTGCGAATAGGTTCAGTAGCACGACTGGAGGAAACCCTAGTATAAATAGAGGGGGAGTCGGTCGCAGTCACTCATCACTCCCAAATCGCCCCCAAATGGCACTTTACGCTGCCCGATTTTCTCTTGACTGTTCTAGACTACTGATTGTTGTTATCTAACGGTTTCTAGTGTTTATCCAGGTAATGCGCGACGATATTCAATCTAAAGTTCAATAAATTCGTGCCCTAATGATCGAATTTAAGCCCTAAACTTAACCGGGACTTAATTTGCCTAATAAACCTATAAAACTCAGTATATTGTTCACATAAAGGTTATTAGGTGTTATGTCAGTCATTTGCGAGACTAATGAGCCAAACCACGACATCTAACATCGAGTTTTGCTAAAAATTTGAATTTTAATGGAAAAACAATCTGTCATGCGAATGGGCACCCTGATGAACCTCAATCGCACGACTGAGCTGGGCGAATGGCTAAATCGCACGACTGTACCATGCATATGACTTCAGTCGCACGACTGATGTAAACGCATGGGAAAGCATACGACTAAGCCCAGTCGCATGCTCAGTCGTACGTATGAGCTCATTCGCACGACTAGATCTCAGTCGTACGTATGAGCTCATTCGCACGACTAGATCTCAGTCGCAAAGTTCATTCGCACGACAGAACAGAAGATTTCAAGTCCAATGAATCAAATTGTTACTCATTGACACACACTAACATTTATTTACATTGTGTAACAGATGGCGAGTCGTTGGACTATGAGCACAAAGCATAACATTTGTGCTCATCTGGATCTGACCTCCCGGAACGTGGCTGATTTCTCGGGCATTATTACATTCTTACTGAGATCGAGGATCTTCCGTGCTATATCGACTCTGTGCACTCCGTACCATTCAGTTCAGCGGGCTTTCTAGGAAAGCGCTGTTGTCGACAGGTCCTCAGAGCCCCACTGCATCAGGAGCTCCATTTTTGGTCAGGCTATAGAGATCACTGAGGACGATCTCAGGACAGTCTTGGAGTTTGGGGATGATGCTGACTGCCCTACACGACTACACCCACTGACTGTACGAGGCTGTTTTCTGTGGGCCAAGTACTCGGGGGATATCAACGCAGGTGTGCTCAACAAGAGCAACCTGTGCCCCTAATTTAAATACTTAGCCCATGTGCTGCTCAAATGCATTGCTTCAAGGAAGGGAGGCTTCGATGAGCTATCTGATCAGATTCAGAACGCCTATGTGGCGTTGGTGCTGAACCATTTATTCATCTTCTCGAGGATGATCTTCACCTATCTGGTGGAGAACATCGAGGCAAAGGGAAAGGATGGCTTTTGCATGTACCCTCGCTTTATGCAGATGATTATTGACCAAAAGCTCTCTCTACAAAGTGAAGAAGCATCTAAAGGTGTCAAGAAATATTATAGCGTGGGCATATTTTGAGGATCTAAATGTCTATGCTATCAAGAGGGAGAAAGGAATAGAGTACTTCAGATTCCCACATGATCTGAAGACTCTCCCTGGTTTTGAGCTCAACCAGCTGGCCAAACTGAAGTTGCTATATGCTAACCCAAAGAAAATGTCAGGCTGGTTTGAGGCTGCACTGAGGAAAGAGTACCACACCAGGTGGGTTAACTTTAGACCTCAACAACCGAAGAGGTACATTAGACGGTCTGAAGTTGATCCCATTACTGGAAAGCCAAAGGTTGTGCTGAAGTGGAGTCCTCCGAGCACTATGTCTAAGATTCCCTTACGGGAAATGCCACAGGACTTCACTCCACATTTTAAGTGGTGGTACTACGATTGGAGAATAGGTGAAGCGGTCATAGTCTTACAAAAGGAGAGCCAAATGGATACTATCCGGGTATTTAACCCAATGTGGCTGACTAACTTGTCTGCTGATGATGTATACACATTATACAAGTGGCCACTGTTCTATGATTCGCAAGACATTGTACAAGCCCTCCAGTTTCAGAACGTGATAAGACTCTGTTTCGCATTCGAGATACATGTCGGAGTTACAAGAGAGGAAAAGTACAAGAAGTTTGAGGAGTTAATGAAGAATGTTAGACAATGATGTAAACTAGGTCCAAGGGGGAGTTTGTTGATACATATGTACCTAGTTTATGAGCTTAATGTTAAATGTCTTTCATGTCTTACATATATGTAATGAATGAGTTGAATGAAATGAAATATGTGGTTGATGCTTTTATTGTTTAATGTTTCATTGTTTATTATGTCATAACGCATATTGAACTAACTATATAGGTTTGTGGTTGTTTACATAGTTCTTAGTCAAGAATGGTTGAGAAATGTGTTTAAACTTAATCGTATGAAGTATTCATGCGAATGGACCATACGCATGAACACTTCATGCTAATGGACCAGTCGCACGACTGAACCAGGAGACTGGATCAGTCGCACGATTGAGACATAAGATTGGCTCAGTCGCACGACTGAACCTTCAGTCGTGCGTATGGAACAATCGTATGATTCAGTCGTACGACTGAACCATACTAATGGTTGTTGGACCAAAAGAACCAATGAGCCGGATCAGAAAAACCTTTAAGTCCCACAGACGTCACAACAACTACTGAAGTCCACAACAGCTGAAGAGAACACCTGAAGACAAAGTCTGAACACAAGTGCTGAAGACAAAGTCTGAAGACAAGTGCTGAAGACAAAGTCTGAAGACAAGTGCTGAAGACAAAGTCTGAAGACAAGTGCTGAAGACAAAGTCTGAAGACACAAGTGCTGAAGACAAAGTCTGAAGACACAAGTGCTGAAGACCAAGTATCAGATGTTGTCATAACAGCTGAAGAGGACTTCTTCAGTAGTTGTGACGGTTTACTTTCAGTAGTTTTATGTTTTATCTTTTCAGTAGTTTTGTAAAACGACTGAAGAGTTTGTACTTCAGTCGTTGTAGTTTCAGTAGTTTCTTATCAGTAGTTTTATGTTTTATACTTAGCACTCTGACATGTTCTCAGTAGTTGTGAACATTTCATTAGTTTGTTAAGTGTTAGTTATTTTTGTAATAGATCTGACAGTTGTCACTATCCCGTGATAGCAGCAGTGATTGCACTCTATATAAGGAGTGTCAACCTTATTGTAATGTGTGAATGATTGAATAAGAATATTTGGTATAATTGAATCATTCCTTATCACAGAAATATATTCTCTCGTATTTGTTTACAAATATCAAACTCTTGCTATAATTTGTCTAATTCTTGATCTTATTCCGCTGCATTACTCACTAATCCATCGAACTTGTGATCACTGATCCTGACAAATGGTATCAGAGCTGGTTAATCATTGATCGATCTAATAATTGATCATTGAAACTGCTATTCAAGATCCAAGTTTGATTGAATTAGCATTTTTGCAAGAAACGGTTATAGAGATTGAATTTTCTGTGTTTTTGGTCATTTATCCTAAGATTTATTCTTGGTTTTCATTGAGTTTGTTGTGGTCTGTCTAAAATCTTTTAAAAGCTTGAATAAAATTGTTTTTGGACCCAAAATGACTACTCCTTCCAATGATCCTCACAATACTGGTTCCTCAACCAAGCCTCCAATACTGGTTAGGAATGAGTATAACATATGGCAATGACGTATGCTCCATCACCTGTTTGTTAACAGCTCAGGTTGTTGGACATCAGTGGTACATGGTCCACACAAGCCTATGGTGAATAACCCGGAAACCAATCAAATGGTTCCGAAGAGGAAGGATCAATACTCAGATGAGGATAAGAAATTGTTTGAGATTGATGCAAAAGCCCATGGAATTCTGGCCATGGCACTACCCAATGAAATCTATTCTAGGCTAATGCATTATGAATCTGCCCATGACCTCTGGAATGCCTTGAAAGAACAATTTGGAGGACCAGATGAGGTCTTGGCAAATAATAGAGAGATCCTTGCCCAACAATATGAGACATTCTCTCATAGGAAGGGTGAGACACTGACTCAACAGTTTGAGCGGTTCTCTTGTTTGATCTCTGAATTAAAAATGGTCAAACATGAGTACACCAATACCCAGATGAATAACAGATTTCTCAGATCACTGCCTGAGAGATGGGACACATATACTATTGTCCTACACTCCAGTGCAAATTTGGACAAACTATCTTTCACCCAACTCCATGGGAAATTGCTCACATTTGAGAGAGAGATAGAACAAAAAAGAAAACTGTCTTCATCTGGTAAGCTCACTGAAGACTTTGTACCAGGCAACACTGCCTTGGTTAGTCATGAGTCAGAATATGCTTCATCTGAATGCCAGTATGATGAGCATATTGATTTCTCTTCAAACATTTCTGATTCAGCATTTGTGAGTGTTGATAGTCAGTTTACTGGGTGTAATAATGACAATCTATGCTTCATCATGGATGATCTCAAGGGGATTGCTGATGATGACTTAGAAGAGATGGATATTTTGAGCCAGATGGCCTTGATAAATATCAGATCTCAGAAGTTCTACAAAAGAACTCGAAGAAAGTTCCCAGGACTCTCTGGCAAAACCAAAGTTGGTTTTGACAAGAGTAAGTTGAGGTGTCACAAATGCCAAAGGCTTGGACACTTTGCTAGAGAATGTAGATCATCTGGATCTAATTCCTCTGCACCTTTTGTGACTTTCCCTGGAAATAGTCAACAAAACAAAGGGCAACATCCTGTCAATTCTAGTCATCATTCTCAACTACAATCTCCTGCATATTTTGTTCCTCAGGGTCAAATGTCATACCCTTACCCTTGTTATTACATGCCACAAACCAGTCCAGTTCAAGCTCCTATGGTATCACAACCTCATGCACCACCAGAACCTCAACCATCTCATCAACCTCCTCAACCTCAACAACATAGCTTCTTCACCCCTGAAGTTGTTGACTGGAGCAGTTTGCCAGATGACATGTCTAGTCATGAACAACTGTTCAAAGGTGCTGATCAACATGGTGGTGACAGTCCTTTTGGGAATCTAGCACTTATGGCTCTGGAGTCAACTGAGGGTTCCTGCTCAAATGCATCATCTTCACAGGTAACTCAGGTATCTTCAGAGGCTAAAGCCAAGTTATGTTCTGAATCATGCATAGCTGCCTTTGTCTCTATTAGAGAGGCAAATGTAGTATTAATAAATCAAAAACTTGAGTTTGAGAAAACCATTTCCAAAAGACAAGCTGAGTATGAGTCTGCTCTTAATAGTAAAAGTGATGAGATTTATAAGCTTAAATGCCAATTAAATGATGAAAAGGCTAAGCTAGAGGTTATTCTGGAAGACCAGAGAAGTCTCAAAGAAACCCTTGCAGTCACCCAAGTAGAGTGTGATCGATGGGTACAATCATGCAAAGGTTTTGAAATGCTTCTTAGTAAGCAATCAGCTTCCAATGTGAAGTTTGGCATTGGTTATAATCACACTGCTCCTCCTACAGATTTTGCTCCAAGAGTAGAAGTGAAATCTGATGGAGAAAGCAATAACCAATCCACCTCATCATGTGATTCACTTTTTGATAGAGCATCATCAAAAGTAGAAGTCAGCACTAAGCCCTCTCAGAACCAATCAGCTGATGTTGATGGTTCAATTGCTGACACTCACATGATCAAAGAGTTGATCAACTCAGGAGTTATTTCTGAAAGTCCTGAAAGGACTGGAGAGCAAGATTTAACACCTGAAGTTCAAACTCCAACTACTGTCAGCACTGAAAAGAAGAAAACTGTCAGTAGAAAGAGTTTGAAGACTACTAAAGAGGAAGTCAAGAAAGCAAATAATGCTTCCAAAGTACTGAAGAGCAAGTCTTCAGTAGTTTCATCCTCTTTAGTTGATGATCAACATAAGTTGAAAAAGAAACCATGTGAAGTATGTGGTTTGTTTAATCATCTTACAGATGATTGTTGGTACAAAAGAGGATCCAAACTCAAACATAAAGAGAAAGCTTTATCACAAAATCAGACACAGCTGGTTATGATGGTTCAACATCTATTGGGAAGAGTTAACCAATTAGATGTTCCTATGTTGAAACCACAGAAAAGGAGGTCCAAGCCAAAGGATTCCTCTTCTTCACCATCTTCTTCCTCTCAGGCTGTTATTTCCAACAAACCTGTTAGTCTACCATCTGTTGATGTGAACAGGCCCAAAACCAAAAAGGTTTGGGTCTCAAAATCTAACTAATTTGTTTTGTTCTGCAGGGTTCTTCAACATGCCACAGAGGCATCTGGTATGTAGACAGTGGAGGATCCATGCATATGACAGGAAACAGATCACTTCTTAATGACTACTCTCAAGGAAGGAAGGGGTTTGTGTCTTTTGGCAATGATGCAAAGGGTTACATCATCGGCAAAGGCTTTGTTTCCAATGGGGAAATAAAGTTTGATGATGTTAACCATGTGGAAAATCTCAAGTACAACCTCTTGAGTGTCAGTCAAATGTGTGACAAAGGCCATGTTGCTCTTTTCACAAGTCAGAACTGCCGGATTCTGTCATCCAAAGTTCTAAGTTTGATTGATAAGGTGTTGGATGAATACACTCTCCTTAAGGCCAACAGGACAGGAAGAGTGTATGCCTTAGATCTTTCCAAGAAAATAGATCTCAAAGGCCATCCTTGCCTATTTTCCAAGGCTTCCCCTCAAGAATCTACACTATGGCATAGAAGGCTGGGTCATGTTAATCTCAAAAACATAAATCAGCTGATAAACCATGGTTTAGTAAGGGGATTGCCTATGAAGGAGTTCAAATGTGAAGATGACTGCACTGCTTGTTTAAAAGGAAAACAGCACAAAGCTTCATTTCCCTCCATAGAAGAACCTAAGTCCAATGCCTGCTTACAGCTTCTTCACATGGATCTCTTTGGTCCTGTGAGAGTGATGAGTATGGCTAAGAAGAAATACTGTCTGGTAATTGTGGATGATTACTCCAGATTTGTATGGACTTTCTTCTTGCATTCAAAGGATGAAGCAGCTCAGAAGATTATCAACTTTGTGTTGTATGTTGAGAAGCAGTATTCCCTCTCAGTCAAGTGTATTAGAAGTGATAATGGAACAGAATTTAGAAACAATACACTTGATGAGTTCTACCTCTCAAAGGGAATCAAGAGGCATTTTAGCATTCCAAGAACTCCTGAACAAAATGGAGTAGTGGAGAGAAAGAACAGGACCCTTATTGAAGCTGCAAGGTCCATGTTGGCTGACTCTGGACTGCCAATGACTTTTTGGGGCTGAAGCTATCAATACAGCTTGCTATGTACAAAATAGAGCTCTAGTAAATAAGAGGTTGATGAAAACTCCATATGAAGTTCTTCATCATTTGGCCCCTCTAATTTCATTCTTCAGAGCTTTTGGATGTCCTTGTTTCATTCTCAACACACGGGATCAACTCCAAAAATTTGATTCTAAGGTGGATGCAGGGTACTTTGTTGGTTATTCATCAACTTGCAAAGCATACAGAGTCTTCAACTGTAGAACAAAGATGGTTGAAGAGACTCTACATGTTAAGTTTAATGAATCTCCAAAGGACAAGATTCCACAAAGCCCTGTGGAGATATTTGATTTGGACATACTGCAATATGTTCCTTATCAAACTCCTGCTGTTGCTCCTGTCAACAGTTCACCACCTGGTGGTACTGCTGGTGCTGATGATGATGATAGTAGTACTCACCTCTTCAAGTTTAGTGATCAACTGCCTGATTCAGCTAGACCTGATGTTCCTGTAGCTCCAGCAGCACAATCCACAACAAATGCTGATGAGATTTCTACAACTTCAACTTCCTTTGAATTACCATCTACTGATTGGTTTCAAGGAAATGCTTCACCATCACCATCTGTTGCTGCTGAGCCTGCTACAAACACTTGCACTGATCTCATTGTGTACCAAGATCTGAAGAATCACCCTATGTCTCAAATCATTGGTGATATCACTGCTGGAGTATCAACAAGAAGTCAATTGTCAAATTTCTGCTTCTATGCTCTCTTCATCAGTCAGCAAGAGCCAAAGAATTATCACATTGCTTTAAAGGACAATGGATGGGTTGATGCCATGCAGCTTGAGCTTCTTCAGTTCAAGAAACAACAAGTGTGGGAACTGGTTCCTCTACCTCCAGGTAAGTGTGCAATAGGCACTAAATGGGTGTTTAGGAACAAAACTGATGAAAATGGGCTTATTGTTAAGAACAAGGCCAGACTGGTTGTTCAGGGGTTTGCACAAGAAGAAGGTATTGATTATGATGAAACTTTGCCCCTGTAGCCAGACTGGAAGCAATTCGATTGTTTTAGCTTATGCTGCTTATCAAAATCTTAAAGTTTTTCAAATGGATGTCAAAAGTGCATTTTTGTATGGGAAAATTAAAGAAGAGGTTTATGTATGTCAACCACCAGGTTTTGAGGACAATAAGCATCCTAATTGGGTGTATAAGCTTGATAAGGCTCTTTATGGGTTGAAACAAGCTCCTAGAGCCTGGTATGAGACATTATCAAACTTTCTTCTTGAAAATAATTTCACTAGAGGTTCCATAGATAAAACTTTATTCATTAAGAAAGCTGGGCAGCATAATCTACTTGTTCAAATTTATGTAGATGATATTATTTTTGCATCCTCTGATCCACAGTTGTGTGATGCCTTTACAAAGTTGATGCAACAAAAGTTTGAAATGAGTGCCATGGGGAATTACAATTCTTTCTGGGTTTGCAAATCAAACAAAAGGCTGATGGAATTTTCATTCATCAGTCCAAATACACAAAAAATCTTTTGGAAAAGTTTGATTTACAAAATTGTAAACCCTGTTCTACTCCCATGTGCAACACCACACAACTGGATACAGATCAGAAAGGTAAAGTGGTTGATGAAACACTTTACAGATGTATGATTGGGTCCTTGATGTACTTAACAGCTTCTAGACCAGATATTATGTTTGCTACATGTGTTTGTGCTAGATTTCAGGCTGCACCTAAGGAGTCTCATTTGATTGCAGTCAAGAGGATCTTTAGATATCTGCAAGGCACTCCATCTCTAGGTTTATGGTATTCTACTAGACATTCTGGTAAATTAGTTGCTTTTTCTGACAGTGACTATGCAGGGTGTAAGTTGACCAGGAAATCAACTTCTGGTGGATGTCAATTCCTAGGCAACTGTTTGATTTCTTGGCAGAGTAAGAAACAAACCTCAGTTGCTACATCAACTGCTGAAGCCGAGTACATTGCTGCTGCAAGCTGTACATCTCAGGTACTATGGCTTCAAAACCAATTATTGGATTATGGCATAACAGAGACTAAGACCCCATTGTTAATGGACAGCTCTTCAGCTCTTTGTATTGTCAAGAATCCTGTCCAGCACTCTAGGACTAAACATATTGAAATCAGACACCATTTTATTAGAGATTGTTTTGAAAAAGGTCTGATTGATCCAAAGTTTGTTCCTAGTGCTGATGAGCTTGCAGACATTTTTACTAAGCCTTTGGATAGTTCAACTTTCCACAACCTGGTGTTAAGGCTTGGTATGCTGCAGCTAGAATAAGTGACAACTACTGATGATCTCAGTAATAAATACTGATGATCATTGGTAACCATGTCATATATAAGTACTGATGAGTTCCTTTCCCCTCAGTAGTTTTTATAACTACTGAAGGCTACATTCCTCACAAGTACTGAAGTACTTTATTTGTTAAAACAGCTGATGTAGTTACAACAGCTGATGAAATCACAACAGCTGATGTAGCTACAACTACTGATGTCAGAAATGCAGATAAGTACTGATGACCAATGAAACCTCTGAAACTCAGATTTAAGTCTGATGAGTAAGTGTGGAGGTCAGACTGAAACAGCTGAAAAGCTATGAATTGACGAAAACAGCTGATGAGTAATTTCTCTTCAGTTGTTTCTACAACTGCTGTTTCTAAACAACTGAAGCCAAACCTATGTCTTCAGTAGTTTACAACTACTGAAGACTAACACCAAGTCTTCAGCTGTTTACAACAACTGATGACAAAACCACTGTCTTCAGTAGTTTCACAACTACTGATGACAAACACCATGTCCTCAGTTGTTTCACCACCTGAAGTCAAAATTGTCTTCAGTAGTTTTATAACTACTGAAGACTAAATCAGAGACTTCAGTTGTTTCAACGTCTGACGGTTAAAACCAAGTCTTCAGTTGTTTTATAACAACTGATGATCACACCAATACGGTCAGTCATTTCAAACCTCTGAAAGTTAATGCCACGTCATCAGTAGTTTCAACAAATGATGACTAACACCAAAACCTTCAGTCGTTTCATAACCCTACCCTTTAAATACCTTATCCCACCTTCAGAGTTTTTTCTCACTTCTCCTCTCAAACCTAACGTTCAAAAACTCTGTACCCTCTCTTCATCAATGGCGACCATGCAACTAAAACCACGACACAACTGTGTCGCTCATCTCACAAAATCGCCATACTGGACCAAGTTTCACAACGCCATTGATTTAATGGTCCAGTCACCTTACCAAACAGCTTTTCTGTTAAACCCCACCATATATGCCGAATCTCTTAGCCAATTCTGGACAAACGTCACTCTTGTCTCTGAGGAGAATGACACAGAGTCTCTTCAATCGTTTGTCCATAACCAAAAAGTGGTCATTACTCCAGACATTCTTCGCCAAACCCTCAATCTGGATGATGCCGCTTTCCCAACTAGTTATCCAAAGGGCACAACAGATCTATCATTTGCCCACCATGGATACGAAGGTAACCTGAGTGCCTCTACCATATTGAAGAAACATTTCCAAGATGCCGAACGTCTCATCTTTCATATGGTAAATGTCTGCCTTGCCCCCAAGACTTCATCATGGGATCAAATGTCCACAAGGTGGCAACAGGTACTGTACTCCATCCTTGAGCAACAACCTTTAAATTTTTCTGAAATACTATTTTTAGAGCTCAAGGATATGGCCCAAAAACAACTTGCCAACCGTTGGATATTATATCCTCGGTTCATAATGGCCATAATTGAAAACCAGCTTCAAGCTGAGGGACTTGTTGGCCTGGGAGTCCCTGCTATGGCTGTATTGCCTGAAGTATACTCCCGGCACAACTCTGACCAATCACTGAAAATGGCTGCCAAGCTGCGCAAACCCACGCAGCTGGAACCCACAGCCACCACCACCAAATCCAGAGTCCCCACCAAACCAAAAACAAAACGACCCAAAACAGCTATTCAGGGAGATGAGTCCCCTGAAGATGCTCCTGTACCACCAAGGCAGGATATACTTGCTGGTGTAAACCCCCCAGCAGTATCAAAGACTCTACCAGCCACAGCCGCTCAGGATTCCTCTCAAAAGGAGCCTGAAGCAACCAAAGAAGGGGTACCCACAAATCTGGAATCTTCCTCATTTGAGGAGATTACCATTGAAGAGCACCATTCTCCCCAGGTGCATACTGATTTTACCCTATCTCCCCATGAAAATGCCCCCCAAAGTCCAACCATTATAATTGCAAATGTGCTGACTCAGCTGCATGCCTCTCCTCCTCCCCAACAACCACCAAAGGGGAAAACCACAGCCATTGAGGAAGAGGATCAACATGCTTCTGACAACCCACAGCACAGGGGTTTAAATGTTCTGTCTCCTGGTGTAGATAAGGAGATCAGAATATCTGGTGAGGCTGCCACCTCTTCTGAATCAGCACATGATCAGACTGAGGCTGGTAACATTGCTAAGACCTCATCAGAGGCAACAGCTGATGAAGGACATCGTCCTGAGGCTGGAAGTCCCAGTTCCAAGAAAAAGGGGCACATGCTAAAACTGGTCTACACCCAGTGCATGTACATCCTGCTACAAGCAGGAGGTCAGGTGATTCAGCATCTGCTGATGATGACCTGGGCTTCTTTTATGATGTTCTAGCCCAGAACACAATTCTTGAGGAAGAAGTCAGTAGACTACAAAGACTACTTGACCAATTCTCTCAAGAAGCAAGTCCATCTGACACCAACATACACCCACAGATGGCACCTTCACCTGAAGGTCTCCCAAACACTCAGCCAATCAAAACTTACAACCCACCAGCCTCTACTTCTGGCACTGCTTCTCAAGGACAGAACCCCTCTGAGCAAACAGCTGCTATCTTCCAGAAATCCCTACCTCTCATCACCCTAATGATCACAGATATTGTGATCAAAACCATGGATGAGAGGCTTCCCTCAATCATACAACCCCTGGTGGAGGAGATTGTGAGCACAAGGCTTTCTACTACTCAAACCCTTGCAACCAATGCAACCAAAAAGGGGGAGAGTCAGTTAGTGAAAGCAAAGGGGAAGAGCATACTGAAAGAACAGGAGACTGAGAAGGAAGAGGAGGTTGTGAAGCAGACTGAGAAGGAAGAAGAGTTTGTGAAGGGAGCTGATATTGATCAAGTGGGTGAAAGTCATAAAGACTTTCACATCACATATAAGAAGAGGAAGGTTGAAGGAAAAGAAAAGGAACTCAAACTTGATGAGATGATCAAAATGGCGGATGCTACACATAGTAAATCTATGGACTCCATTATTGATCAACTGTATAGACAAGGGTTCGATACTGCACAGCTTGACTCAGAATTAGAAGACTTGAAGTTGAAGAAATTAACTCAAGATGGGCAAGTTATGATGCATTAGAAAGAGAAAGACTGGAGATCATGATCAGATTCATTGCAAAGTATCTTGGGAGATCATTGATCGAGATTAAGTCATGGACCAGGGACAGTATCTTGGTAATAACCACCAAGATCTGTACGTCTGAAGCATACACTAAGGGACTGGTGATTGAAGCACTAAATGAGGCAGGTGCTGGGAACAGAAATGAACTAACAAAACACTCCAAAGCCTCACTCACTACAAGAATGCTAGAACAACCTGCAAAACCTACCACTAAAAAATCACCACTACCACAACCCATTGAACCAACTCCTTTACCCTCAAAACCAACAGCCGATGATGCATCCAAGAAGAAGAAGAGAAGGATGTTGAGGCTAGAAGAAGAAGAAGAAGAGGATGATGAGGAAGAAGATAGGCTGCCTCTTTCCGCAGTCCTAACTTTGCCTAAAGCCAAACCTATGCCCATCACTCCCACCTCACAGATGGAGACTGTGAGAGTAAAGATAGAAGAAGAACAGCAGCAAAGGCTTCATGATGAGGAAATGCTGAAAAGCATAGACAAAACTTATGCTGCTTCGTCATCAATAATAAGTATGAAGAAAGAAGCTCTGAGATTGTATACCCTTGCCAACACATTTCAATATCAAAAGGAAAAGGTGAGGATATGGCCTGATCCTAGGGTGGCTCACAGAATTGTAAAGAAAGACATTCCTGCGAGATACAAGGGCCAAGTAAAAGGATCGTAGATGAAGAGATCACAGTGGTCCTTGTAGTATCACCCTGGGAAATTGTAGAAGACTTCAAGAAGGCTTATGAGACTAAACAGCCACCCCAAAAGATGTTAGAGAACAGAGTTATTAAAAAGAGGTTAGTCTACAAGAAGCTTGAGAACTTCAAACAAAATGAGCTCAGTCTGTTACTTGAAGGTACTCACCCAGATGAGTTTGCATACAGACAGATTACAACAGTTGAGCTCAAAAATGGCAAACAGGCCAAGTACATCTCAGAGCTGTATGGGCGTGAAGGATTGTTTGATGGTGAACCAGAAAATCTTACCATGGAGGAACAAATTATGTTTCTCAGAGCATACACCAGAGAATCCTACAGGCTTATACATGGGAAGTGAGTCTCATGGATGGGGGAACAGCTCAGTGTCCAATTCCCCAATACAGAGCTCCCATCCATACATTGCCAACCAAATCATCAGAGACTCATTTCCAGGCCAGTGCTTATATGGGTCATCTTCTCAAATGATCAAGAAGGAAAAAGACCAACCATTTTGCCAACAATAAGTGGGACCTCAATAAAGTTAAAGGTTTTGGCTGCATTGGTTCAGGGGGAGTTTGTTGGACCAAAAGAACCAATGAGCCGGATCAGAAAAACCTTTAAGTCCCACAGACGTCACAACAACTACTGAAGTCCACAACAGCTGAAGAGAACACCTGAAGACAAAGTCTAAACACAAGTGCTGAAGACAAAGTCTGAAGACAAGTGCTGAAGACAAAGTCTGAAGACAAGTGCTGAAGACAAAGTCTGAAGACAAGTGCTGAAGACAAAGTCTGAAGACACAAGTGCTGAAGACAAAGTCTGAAGACACAAGTGCTGAAGACCAAGTATCAGATGTTGTCATAACAGCTGAAGAGGACTTCTTCAGTAGTTGTGACGGTTTACTTTCAGTAGTTTTATGTTTTATCTTTTCAGTAGTTTTGTAAAACGACTGAAGAGTTTGTACTTCAGTCGTTGTAGTTTCAGTAGTTTCTTATCAGTAGTTTTATGTTTTATACTTAGCACTCTAACATGTTCTCAGTAGTTGTGAACATTTCAGTAGTTTGTTAAGTGTTAGTTATTTTTGTAATAGATCTGACAGTTGTCACTATCCCGTGATAGCAGCAGTGATTGCACTCTATATAAGGAGTGTCAACCTTATTGTAATGTGTGAATGATTGAATAAGAATATTTGGTATAATTGAATCATTCCTTATCACAGAAATATATTCTCTCGTATTTGTTTACAAATATCAAACTCTTGCTATAATTTGTCTAATTCTTGATCTTATTTCGCTGCATTACTCACTAATCCATCGAACTTGTGATCACTGATCCTGACAATGGTTCAGTCACACGATTGACAAACCCTAACCTATAAATACCACTTAATTTGTGAAAAAACAACACTTGAAGAATTTCGACTCACAGACGTACCCTAGCCGTCCAGAGACTCCAGAAAACCTGTTCCAAACTTCATGGATCGCAGTTGATCGTGTTCTAATCTTTCATAACGTTTCTTTAATCTCTAGATTGATTGAAACTACTTTCTCACTGATTGGATCGCCAATCAAATAGGATTCCGCACTATTTGATTAGGTATATGCGCATTATCAGTTAGTACTCCGTCCGTACACGGTCCTAAAAACCCTTCAGATAACGAAATATCCTTTTAACTCCTATGAGATGGTTGACTTTCGGTTTCGCCTGATATCTGGAACAAAGACACGTCGCGTACATGATATCAGGTTGTGAGGCTGTGAGGTACATGAGGGATCCAATCATTCCTCGGTACATGGTGGCATCCACCAGATCACCATTTTCGTCGGGTGCCATGTCGTGGTTTGTAGCTAGTGGAGTCCCAGCTGCCGAAGCATTCTTCATATCGAACCGACTTAGGATATCACCTACATACTTGGTCTGATGTAAAAATATTCCCTTTGGTGTTTGATCTACCTAACCCGAGAAAGAACTTCATCTCTCCCATGGCACTCATCTTAAATTCAGCTTTCATTACTTGTTCAAATTCTTTACATAGATCTTCGTTCTTGGAACCGAAGATTATGTCATCAACATAAATCTGTACCAACAGTAAGTCACCATCCTTTTCTTTGATGAACAGTGTACAATCAATCACTCCTCTGCGAAAGCTGTGTTTCACCAGATGAGTGGAGAGTTTCTCATACCATGCTCTCGGGGCTTGATGGAGCCCGTAGAGAGCTTTATCAAGCTTGTAAACTCTGTCCCGATGATAGGGATCCTCAAATCCTTCGGGTTGACTGACATACACTGTCTCACGAATTTCCCCATGAAGGAATGCACTCTTGACATCCAGTTGATAAACTTTAATCTTCATGTAAGATGTATAGGCTAGGAAGATACGGATTGCTTCCATTCTAGCCACAGGTGCAAACACTTCATTATAATCGATTCCTTCGACTTGTCTAAAACCTTGAACGACAAGTCGAGCCTTGTTGCGAATTATGACCCCTTGGTCATCTTTCTTGCATTTCAAGACCCATTTTGTGCCAATCACCTTAGCACCTTTTGGTCTGTCCACAAGGGTCCATACTCCTAGCTTCTTGAACTATAGGAGTTCTTCTTGCATTGCACTTACCCATGACTCATCGTTTAATGTTTCACTAACATATTTTGGCTCAAATTGAGACCCAAAACATCTATATGCACCGTCGTGAAGATATCCCTTTTCCATGACTGAGGCATAATCAGCTGAGTATAGCTGATTTCTGGTCTGTACTCCTGATCGAACATCTCCAATGACATTGTCCAAAGGATGATAAACATTTAACCGGGATCCAGGAGTGGTGGGAACAGCTACCTCATTTTCCGGATTGTGAACCACAGCTTCAGTATCTGAAGTTGTTGGAGTATGAGGTTCCGAAGAGTCAGAGGCAACAGGGTTTAATGCTTGTGTACTTGCTGTGGCAGGAACCTTTTCCTCCTGGTTCACCATTTCAGTCTCCACTTCTTCATCGTCAGAGGAGGAGTCACTTACATCAAGTGCTCCCCTAAAGGACTAGAAGACTCACCGTGTGGAACTGATGTTGTCGAGTCTAGGGACGGTGTGTTTAAGACATCATACATCATTCTGGTCGCTAACTCATCATCAGGAAGGGAGGGAGGAATGTTGAAGGACTTAAAGAATCCATCATAGTCGAAGAAGAATGAGGGTCCCTTTCCAGCAGGGGGTGGTGTATCTCTAGATACTCCAAGTTGGGTTTACGTCACTGGAGCAGCTCATAACATGTTTTGCCATGTCGTTTGACCACTAAGACTCGATTGAGGGTGTAACATGCATTGGCAACTGCCTCGTTCCAAAATTGGATATGCAGTTTCGAGTCGTCTAGCATCGTTCTTGTTGTCTCTATCAAGCTCCTGTTCTTTCGCTCAGCTACTCTGTTCATTTGTGGAGTATAGGCAGATGTGAATTGGTGTACAATTCCTTTCTCTTTGCAGAATGCCTCCATCCACTGGTTCTTGAACTCGGTACCGTTGTCCGAAAGGATTTGCCTTACCTTCAGCTTGGAGAGTGACCCCAATGTAGTTACCAGCTCTTTGAATGATTCAAATGTCTCTGATTTGGATTTCAGAAACATCACCCAAGAAAATCTTGAGTAATCATCTGTAACTACATAATAGTACAAATCGCCAACAATGCTCTCTGTACTGACTGGGCCAAACAGATCCATGTGCAGAAGCTCAAAAGCCAGGTCAATGGAATGAACATTCTTTGCCTTGTGCGACTTCTTGGTCTGTTACCTTTCTTACACGCTACACAAAAATCAGGAAGTTGAAAATTCTTGACATTTACTCCTCGCACTAGATCATTCTGGATCAAGTGATTCATTTTCCATGGATTAATGTGTCCCATTCTTCTATGCCAGGAGATGGAATCTCTCTCTGTTGCCTTTGACAAGAAGCATTGCATATCATGATCGGTTGTGGGGGCCTTTCATATGTCCAAGACATATAAATCGTTATATCTTGAAGTTGACATTAAGATTTTGTACACCAGGATAATGTAATCCTTCTTCAATACATAGCACTTCTTGTTGTCAAAAATAACTTTGAATCCTTTGTCACAGATCTAGGAGACTGAAAGCAAGTTATTTTGTAGTTGTTGAACGTAGTTGACCTTATCAAACTTGACTTTCTGGTTTCCCACTTCGCCTTGAGCAGTGATGTATCCGCCTTTATTTCCAGCAAATGATACGTCCCCCTTTAATTTGTTTGACATTGAAAAGGAGAGACAGGTTCCCGGTGATGTGCCTAGACACCCCACTATCAACAATTCAGGTGTTTGTGATAGCACTGTAACGGACACCCTGCACATTAAAAGGAAATGATAAGTTTAGGTTTGGAACCCAAGCCTTAACTGGCTTGGGTGACCCAGAGGAATCACACATCATAAACTCAACCCACTATCCATTTAAGGGTGAGGGCATATCATTCTTATTGTTCTCATTATCAGACAATGGAATTGACTTTTCTTTCCATAAGCCAGTTTTGTGTAATAGAACTCCTTTTCAAAGAACTTGGTTTTTATCATAAAGTTCAATTTTCTTTCTGGGAGTCTGATAATAAGGAAAGTTAGAAGCGATATGTCCTCTCTTTCCACAACTGTAGCAAGATCTCCCTTCTACATGTTGAGGAAACTGTTTCTGTGGAGTTGAGTGTGCAGCAGGTGTGACTTGAGTCTGATTGGGTTTGGACACTTCTTGTTTAGATGTTTGTGTTTCTTTAACAAAATTCATTGTTTGAACGTTTTTAACATCCTTAGCCTTTTGTTTATTTGGACTTTGACGTGAAGCACGTGTTTGGTTAACTGGTTTAGTCGTTTTGGGTTCAGAAATAGACATGTTTGAACCTGACTTTACATTAACCTTTTCAAATTGTTCATCCAAATTTACAATTGGCTTCTTACCTTTAGATTTCAAAGCAGCCTCCTTCTGTTTAGTAACAGAATTCACCGGTTTACCCGTGGAATCCGGATCACTAACCAGAGGAGTGGACACCACATGATCCTTAATTGGGTTGTTATTTATAGGTCTGCATTTTGTATTTAACAGGATCTCATGTGGTGGTGGAACTACTTTGTAACCCAACCCTTCCCCATTGTTCCGTTCTTTCACTAAGTTTTGAACTATGTGAGAAGAACTGGTCCAACTGTGCAGTTTTTGTTTTAATGAGTTAACTTCGACTTCTAAAACTTCCTTTTCTTTCTTTGTTTCTTCCAAAGAGTTTAAATAAAACTTTATATCACTTGCTTGATTAAAAGCAACAACCTCGGTTTCCCTTAGTTGTTTATTTAAAAGTTATATTTTCTCTTTGTAACTGCACTCGTTTTGTTTTAAAATCTTATTAGCTTCTATGCACAGTTGTAAATCATATACTAAGCTATCATTGTGGTCTAATAACCTAGCAAACTTAAGATCAATGCTTTCTCTAAATTTGTTACAATCATTACACGCAGGTTTTTCAAAAAGTTGATCTTTTGTACTTACCTGTGAAGATTCAGATGAATCAGCCATCAATCCAGAATTAGATGCTTCGGAAGGTGGAGATTCTGAACATGTCGTTCTGAGTTCCTCTTCAACTAGTTGATTTACTACATTCACAGCCTCTTCTGAATATGACACAACTTGCTTAGCTGCAATATCACCTTCACTGGCAGACCCATCATCCAATGCTTCTACACAAGCAATGTTTGATTCTCCAGGAGAAATAAAACAGAAAGACCAGTCTTGTTCTTCATCATCTTGAGCAGTTAGTGCCTTAGTCTCTTTACTTGAAGAACTAGTTCCAACCATGTCTTTGTCTTGACGGTTGAAGGTTGAGAACGGATTTCCGTTTCCTGTTTTCTTGGGCTTTACACATTCACGTTTGAAATGCCCTTTTTCTCCACAGTTAAAGCAGGTAACTTTGGTTTTGTCAAAACCAAAAGTAGTGTCTTTTGTGGCTACCAAGTTCTGTCCAGTCTTTTTCACAAACTTTTTAGCTCTCCTGACAGCACTTGCCAAAGCCTACATAATATCCATTCTTTCTAGTTCATTTTCATCCACCTGCACGTAGTCTTCATCGGCGAGATGGCAATTACCAATTTTTCCTGCAACTAGACCATCATAAGAATGAACAACTGCAACTAGAAGGTCCATGTGCTCCTTTGCAACCTCCACAGTAATATTATCGAGATTCTCGGTCTTCAACTTAGTAGCATTGGCTTCAGGTACTATATATTGGGTGCAAGACGACCCTGACGTTTCTAATCCTGAAGCAGTGGATTGGGAAGGAGCTGCTGGACTAGACACAAAGGCAGTTTGAAGAGGTACTCCTGATCGGGTTAGATTGGGAGTTGAGTTATAAAATGAAGGATTTTGATCGTAGGATCCTTTCTGTGACTTGTATTTCATCCTCAGTTCTTCCTCTCTCAACTTCAATATGAAGTCATTTATATCCAACCTTGACAGAATATTGTTCTATCTCAGATTAGACACAAACGAGTCCCATTTCTCTGGCAAACCATCTGCAAAACTTGACACCTTATCTTCTATAGACGTTGTGACCCCATGAGTGTGCAGTTCACTCATCAGATGGTAGAAGCTATCGATAATATCATCCAAGCTTTCTTTTCCTATTGAAGAGAAGTTGTCAAACTCCTTCTTCAGAGCCTTTGCCTTCAAAGCTTTCAACGATGCATTCCCATCATATCTTTTCTCCAACGCTTCCCATAACTTCTTTGCCTGTTTGTTCTCTGAAAACTGATGAAATATATCTTTTGGTATCGATTGAGTCAACAGGGCATACACCTTCTTTTCAGCATTGTACTTAACTTTCTGGCCGTCAGTCATACCTCCCAAAGTTAATTTAACACCATCAGCACCAACTGGCATACTATACCATGTCTCAATAGACTCCCAAAGGTTGGGATCAACTCTATTAAGATAGATCTCGAACCGTTGTTTCCATTGTGGATAGTCATCCAACGTTATAAGCTTAGGCGGTTTATTGTGATTTCCAACCTCATTCTCCAGAAGTAGAAGGTTCTGGATGCGTGAGTCTTTCCCGGGAGTAAATGCTGAAAACTGATCTTCCATTTGTATTAACTTTGAACTTTGAGAACAACTCTAATTCACTCGTGCGAATGGACAGATGCGGATGAGCCAATCGTGCGATTGGACAAAGCGTATGGGTCACTCGTGCGAATGAAGGGTGCGACTGGATTCAATCGTGCGATTGGATTCAGTCGTGCGAATGAAGGTTGCGACTGGGATTCAGTCGTACGTATGGAGTGAGCGATTGAAGACAAGCGAATGGGGTTGTTCAGTCGTACGAATGGACGAGCGACTGAGTTCAATCGTGCGAATGGGTGTGCGATTGAGTTCAGTCGTGCGATTGAGTCAATCGTGCGACTGAAGGCTGCTGTTTTTGAAAATTCAAAGGTTTTTGACACTTTGACACAAAAACGCGATTTTTCAAGAACCCTAATTTGCCGTATGCTGAAAAGATGATGTTTTTGAATGAAAAAAAAATTGAATCTTACACCAAAACCAATCGTATCACACGCAAAATCAAGAGACAAAGCTCTGATACCACTTGTTAGGACCGTGCCCATACGGAGTACTAACTGATAATGCGTGTATACCTAACCAAATAGTGCGGAATCCTATTTGATTGGCGATCCAATCAGTGAGAACGTAGTTCAGATCAATCTAACGATTAAAGAAACGTTAAGAACGATTAGAACAAGATCAACTGCGAACTATGAAGTTGGAACAGGCTTTCTGGAGTCTCTGGACAGCTAGGGTACGAATGTGTGTCGAAATTCTTGAAGTGTTACGTTTTTCCACGAATTAAGTGGTAGTTATAGGTTAGGGTTTTCAATCGTACGACTGAACCATTAGCATGGTTCAGTCGTGCGACTGAATCATGCGATTGATTCATACGCACGACTGAAGGTTCAGTTGTGCGACTGAGTCAATCTTATGTCTCAATCGTGCGACTGATCCAGTCTCTTGGTTCAGTCATGTGACTGATCCATTAGCATGAAGTATTCATGCGTATGGTCCATTAGCATGGTCCATTCGCATGAAGACTTCATACGATTAAGTTTGAACATGTTTCTCAATCATTATTGACTAAGAACTATGCACAATAACCTCAAACCTATATAGTTAGTTCAATATACTTCATTACACAATAAACAATGACACATTAAACATTATAATCATCAATCACATATTGTATTTCTAACAACTCATCCATTACATATATGTAAAGACATGACAAACATTTACATTAAGCTCCTAAACTAGGTACATATGTATCAACAATGTTAACCTTATAAACTTACACTTGTAAACATCTTGTAACTTGTAAATGCACTAGCAATTCGTATTTATACTTGTCATGGTTATTTGTAATATTGTGAGCCTTATATGATAGTCATTTTGTGTAAACAATTATTAACTATTGCTAGCCTAGCGACGGCATAGATCTATGGGCTTGACAAGCCTATTTGGTGCTAGCCAAGGTTATTGCCGGCTCCTGATGACGTATGCTTGTTCATCATGGGAATCAAGTACACTTAGCTAATTGTTATAACTTATTGTGGCCTTCTTTGTCAAGGTTTTATTGTATCATTATGTTATCTATATATTTGCATTATTCGTAACCTATGACATGAATTGCTACTTAGGAACTATTATATGTGTGTATGTATAACCCATGGAAACTCACCAACATTCAATTGTTGACTTTATTTTTAACATGTTTCAGGAAACGCCCAAGGTTGATGTTTGATTTTGAAGTATGGACACATCTAGGATTGGACCTAGAAAATAAAAGACATGCTTTAAATTTTGAAGTTGTTGAACTTAGGTTATCTTTGGTTATTTGTTTTAGACTTACTGGTTGTATTTTTCCTTTAAAACTTATGTTTAATGATATTTACATTTAATGGTAGTGTTATGTGGCTTTGAGCAATCTTAACCCTCACATCTCAACGTTTCTGCCGTTAAGGTTGGGGTGTGACATATAACTTTAAAAAAAATTAACTCCGCCAATTGTAAACTCATTAGTTTACTTTTGTCGGCCCCAAGCCCGGATAAAGGAGGAGGGTTTATATCAATATTCTTTTGAGGGCCTTGTTGTAAAACCGATTCAAAGAAAGACTGAAATTGAACACAAATCCACTACTGAAATGATTTAACTGTTATTGAATATTGAGAAATGTTAATACACTATGAAATCTTATGAGATTTGAACATTCAGCTATTTATTCTAAACGGCAACAGATCCTTATATACACGAATCAGACCCAACAAACTTTAACAAACTATTTACAATTTACCCCCTTCATGTTTAGTAAACATATCTTTCGAAGGTAACTAAACTTCCGAAGTTAAAGAAACTTCCGAAGCTTAATATTTCTTCTTCCGAAAAGAAAACATCACTTCTTTCGAAGCCAACACACTTCTTCCAAAGCATTATTATACTTCTATGATCAACTCTAACTTTCCACAATCTCCACCTTTAGAGTATGCATCATAGAACACCAATAATAATGTCAACCAATACCAAGCTTTGTAACACAAAACTCAAACTAAGAACCTGGCACCACCTTCGTAAGAATATCAGCAAGATTCTCATCTGTCCCAACTTGCTTTACCAGAACATCTTAATTGCTAATCACTTCCCGAATAAAATGTAGTCTAACATGAATATGCTTAGTCCTTTGTAATGCCCAGAATAAAGTCAAAACGAGCCAATTAATAATAATGGGTTTAGCCGGGATTATTTAAAGAAAATACACGGAAAATGGAGTATGGACCGAGTAGACCTCGCGGGTTATGTGTTCGGCGAGTTTAAGGTCCCGGGAACGCCCGGTATATATGAACGGATTAGCTTGAGCCACTCTCATTTGCACTCAACACCCAACTTTTAGAGAGAGAGTGTAGAGAGAGAAAGCGGAGAGAAAGTGGTGATTCAAGGCTTGGTTGATCAAGAGATTGAAGAACGGTGTTTGTGAGCATCCAAACAACAAGAAAAGACCAAGAATCCAGGTAAGAAACATCGTTTAATCGTTTCTTTAAGAGTAAATTCGGATTCTAGGGTTTGGGGTTTTTGAAAGTGGCAAAGAATCGTCCAAAACTCATGTTTTTGTGTAAGAAAATATGTAAAAAGCTTAGATATAGCTTCATGGATGATAAACCAAGGTTTTGGGTGTAAAAGATTGAAGTTTTGGGTTAAAAATGGGTTGGTTCGTAATTTCAGCCCGTTCTGCGAAATTAGGAGTTCGTCCGACGAAACTATAGATCTTTCTGCGAAACTATAGTTTCGCAGATAGATTCGCAGACTTGAATTTACAACGAAAGTTGGGCGAAACTGGCAGCGAAGATGCCCACGAAACTGCTAGCAAAACTGGCAGCGAAATTGCTGGCGAAACTAGCAACGAATCTGCTGATCTTGCAGCGAAATTAGCAGCGAAATTAGGCAGAAATTAACCCCTTTGAGTGTTAACTTATTTGTTGGCTGCGTAGTATGACCCTTGCTTAGAAAGCTTGATTGAAAAGTTACTCACTATATCCAGGTGAGTTCTAGATCCCCTATTTTAAAGGTTTTAAAATTGTTTGGAGCTGGAAATGCATACTAAATATATGTTTTCAATGACCAAGATTTCAAGAGATTTTAAGAGGTTTTAACAGGAAGGTCGATTTTTCTATAACAAAATGTGCTATGTAAATGTTTAAAAATAAAAATTTTTCTCGCTGACCTGGCAGCGCGGGCCCACACGTGTTTCCAGAAGACCTACCAGGTGTGGCACCGGACCGTGATATCGAATTTCAAATTGACTTGATACCTGGTGCCCAGCCTGTAGCTAAGGCACCGTACCGGTTGGCTCCGACTGAGATGAAGGAATTGATGGAGCAAATGCAGGAGTTGCTCGATAAGGGGTTCATTAGACCGAGTATCTCTCCGTGGAGTGCTCCGGTCTTATTCGTGAAGAAGAAGGATGGTAGTATGAGGATGTGTATTGACTACCGTGAATTGAACAAGTTGATGGTGAAGAATTGGTATCCATTACCGAGGATTGATGACTTGTTTGATCAGCTCCAAGGTGCCAGTTGGTTCTCGAGGATAGATCTTTGATCTGGCTACCATCAGTTGAAGGTGAAGGAGCAAGAAATTCCTAAAACAGCTTTTCGTACGCGTTATGGACACTACAAGTTCCTTGTGATGTCTTTTGGTCTAACTAACGCGCCAGCTGCTTTTATGGACTTGATGAATCGAGTGTGTCGGGCGATGTTGGATAAATCAGTGATTGTGTTTATTGATGATATCCTGATTTACTCGAGGAGCGAAGAAGAGCATGCCGGTCACATTCGAGAAGTGTTGGAGACATTGAGAAAGGAGAAGTTGTATGCTAAGTTCTCCAAGTGAGCGTTATGGTTGCCCGAAGTTCAGTTCTTGGGTCACGTGGTAAATCCCAAGGGGATTATGGTAGACCTGGCAAAAGGTGGAGGCGGTGATGCAATGGAAGTCTCCAAAGACACCATCCGAAATCCGTAGTTTTTTGGGGCTAGCAGGATATTATCGAAGATTTGTCCAAGATTTCTCCAAGATAGCTTCTCCGTTGACTAAGCTGACCCGTAAGGATGTGAAGTTTATATGGTGTCAATATCAGGAGAAGGCTTTTGAGGAGTTAAAGACAAGGTTAACTCACGCTCCTGTCTTGTCATTACCCAAAGGAAGCGGAGATTTGGTGGTCTATTCAGATGCTTCTTACTCGGGGTTTGGTTACGTACTAATGCAGCGAGGAAAGATTATAGCTTATGCATCCCGACAATTGAAAGTTCATGAGGTCAATTATCCTACTCATGACTTGGAGCTAGCAGTTGTGGTCTTTGCATTGAAGATTTGGAGGCACTACCTATACGGAACGAAGTGCACAATCTTCACGGACCACAAGGGCTTGAAGTACTTCTTCGAGTAGAAAGATTTGAATATGAGGCAGAGGCGATGGTTGGAGCTTATAAAGGATTACGATTGTGAGATCCATTACCATCCGAGCAAGGCCAACGTTGTGGCAGATGCCCTTAGCCGAAAGGAGAGGCCCGAGCCGATTCGTGTGAAGGCTTATCAGTTGATTATGACCTTTGATGTGACGACGTAGGTCAAGGAGTTTCAAGACGAGGCGTTGAAAGAAGATCGTCTTAACTTCGAAAGGATGAGAGGTCTAGTCGATGAATTGGGTGAAAACACTCTCGGTGTTAGAACCCGATTCAGACGGATATGGATTCCTCGTTATGGTGATCTACGTTGAAAGATCATGGACGAGGCTCATAAGACTCGATACTCCATCCATCCCGGTGCTACAAAAATGTATCAAGACATGAAGAAGGATTATTGGTGGTCGGGTATGAAGCGTGATGTAGCCGAGTATGTGTGTAAGTGCCTTACTTTCTTGCAAGTGAAGGCGGATCATTAGAAGCCGTACGGGAAAATCCAACCTTTGGATATACCCGAGTGGAAGTGGGAACATATCACCATGGACTTTATCACGAAGTAACCGCGTACTGCGAGAGGCTATGATGCCATATGGGTGATAGTTGATCGTTTGATGAAAAGTGCTCACTTCCAAGTTATGGAAGAAAATTCATGATGCGATGGGGACGAGGTTACATATCAGCACAGCTTATCATCCCCAAACGGATGGTCAATCGGAAAGGACTATTCAGACGCTTGAGGATATGCTTCGTGCATGCGTCATTGATTTTGGAGGAAGTTGGGACGACCACTTACCGTTAGCTGAGTTCTCATATAACAATAGTTATCATGCCAGCATTGGTATGCCCCCTTATGAGATGCTATACGGTAGGAGATGTAGAACGCCTGCTTGGTGGGGTGATATTGGCCATAAAGAGTTAGGGAGCGTCGAGGTGATTGAGGCTACGACTGAGAAGCTGGAAAGGATCAACGCTTTTATGAAGGTAGCCAAAGATAGGCGAAAGTCGTATGCCGATAAACGGCGTAGACCGATTGAGTTCCAGGTGGGTGACAAGGTTATGTTGAAAGTCTCACCTTGGAAGGGCATCATTCGGTTTAGGAAGCGGGGCAAGTTGAGCTCAAGGTATATAGGGCCTTTCCGAATCATGGCTCGAGTAGGAGAGGTGGCCTATAGGTTGGAGTTGCCTAGTGAGTTAAGTGGAATTCACCCGACATTCCATGTATCTCACATGAGAAAGTGCTTAGCCGACGAAGATATGATCGTACCACTAGAAGACATTGAAGTGGATGAAAGGCTCAGTTATGTGGAGCAACCAGTGGCGATTATCGATCGCAAGGAAAAGAGGCTAAGAATAAAGTGGTTCCACTTGTGCGAGTACAGTGGAAGCACAGAATGGGATCGGAGTCTACGTGGGAGACTAAAGAAGAGATGAGACAGCATTACCCACATCTATTCAAGGGATAACAGGTTTCGAGGATGAAACCTAAATAAGGGGGGTGGACTTGTAACCCCCAGAATAAAGTCGAAACGAGCCAATTAATAATAATGGGCTTAGGCGGGATTATTTAAAGAAAATACGCGGAAAATGGAGTATGGACAGAGTAGACCTCGCGGGTTATATTTTCGGCGAGTTTAAGGTCCCGGGAACGCCCGGTATATATGAACTGATCAGCTTGAGCCATTCTCATTTGCACTCAACACCCAACTTCTAGAGAGAGAGTGTAGAGAGAGAAAGTGGTGATTCAAGGCTCGATTGATCAAGAGATTGAAGATCGGTGTTTGTGAGCATCCAAACAACAAGAAAAGACCAAGAATCCAGGTAAGAAACATCGTTTAATCATTTCTTTAAGAGTAAATTCGGATTGTAGGGTTTGGGGTTTTTGAAAATGGCAAAGAATCGTCCAAAACTCATTGTGTAAGAAAACATGTAAAAAGCTTAGATATAGCTTCATGGATGATAAACCAAGGTTTTAGGTGTAAAAGATTGAAGTTTTGGGTTAAAAATGGGTTGGTTCATAATTTCAGCCCGTTCTACAAAATTAGGAGTTCATCCAGCAAAATTATGTATTCGTCCAGCGAAACTATGGATCTTCCTGCGAAACTATAGTTTCGCGGGTAGATTCGCATACTTGAAGTTCCAACGAAAGTTGGGCAAAACTAGCAGCGAAGATGCCCGCGAAACTGCCAGCGAAAATGGCAGTGAAACTGGCAGCAAAATTGCTGGCGAAACTAGCAACGAATCTGCTGATCTTGCAGCAAAATTAGGCAGAAATTAACCCCTTTGAGTGTTAGCTTAACTGCAGGATGCGTAGTGTGACCCTTGCTTAGAAAGCTTGATAGAGAAGTTACTCACTGAGTCCAGGTGAGTTCTAGATCCCCTATTTCAAAGGTTTTACACTTGTTTGGAGCTGGAAATGCATACTAAATATACGTTTTGATTGACCAAGATTTTAAGAGGTTTAACAGGAAGTTTGATTTTTTTATAACAAAATGTGTTATGCTGACCTGGTAGCACGGCCCCAGACGTGTTTCCAGAACACCTACCAGGTGTGCCACCGGACCGTGATATCGAATTTCAAATTGACTTGATACCTGGTGCCCAGCATGTAGCTAAGGCACCGTACCGGTTGGCTCCGAGTGAGATGAAGGAATTGATGGAGCAACTGCAGGAGTTGCTCGATAAGGGGTTCATTAGACCGAGTATCTCTCATTGGGGTGCTCCGGTCTTATTCGTGAATAAGAAGGATGGTAGTATGAGGATGTGTATTGACTACCGTGAATTGAACAAGTTGACGGTGAAGAATCGGTATCCATTATCGAGGATTGATGACTTGTTTGATCAGCTCCAAGGTGCTAGTTGGTTCTCGAGGATAGATCTTCGATCTGGCTACCATCAGTTGAAGGTGAAGGAGCGAGACATTCCTTAAACAGCTTTTCGTACGCGTTATGGACACTACGAGTTCCTTGTGATGTCTTTCGGTCTAACTAACGCGGCAGCTGCTATTATGGACTTGATGAATCGAGTGTGTCGGCCGATGTTGGATAAATCAGTGATTGTGTTTATTGATGATACCTGATTTACTCGAGGAGCGAAGAAGAGCATGCCCGTCACATTTGGGAAGTGTTGGAGACGTTGCGAAAGGAGAAGCTGTATGCTAAGTTCTCCAAGTGTGTGTTCTGGTTGCGCGAAGTTTAGTTCTTGGGTCACCTGGTAAATCCCGAGGGGATTATGGTAGACCCGGCAAAGGTGGAGGCGGTGATGCAATGGAAGTCTCCAAAGACGCCATCCGAAATCCGTGGTTTCTTGGGGCTGGCGGGATATTATCAAAGATTCATCCAAGATTTCTCCAAGATAGCTTCTCCGTTGACTAAGCTGACCCGTAAGGATGTGAAGTTTATATGGTGTCAGGATCAGGAGAAGGATTTTGAGGAGTTAATGGCAAGGTTGACTCAAGCTTCTGTCTTGTCATTACCCGAAGGAAGCGAGGATTTGGTGGTCTATTCAGATGCTTCTTACTCGGGGTTGGGTTGCGTACTAATGCAGCAAGGAGATGTTATAGCTTATGCATCCCGACAGTTGAAAGTTCATGAGGTCAATTATCCTACTCATGACTTGGAGCTAGGAGCTGTGGTCTTTGCATTGAAGATTTGGAGGCACTACCTATACGGAACGAAGTACACAATCTTCATAGACCACAAGAGCTTGAAGTACTTCTTTGAGCAGAAAGATTTGAATATGAGGCAAAGGCGATGGTTGGAGCTCATAAAGGATTACGATTGTGATATCCATTACCATCCGGGCACGGCCAACGTGGTGGCAAATGCCCTTAGCCGAAAGGAGAGGCCCGAGCCGATTCGTGTGAAGGCTTATCAGTTGATTATGACCTCTGATGTGATGACGCAGGTCAAGGAGTTTCCAGATGAGGTGTTGAAAGAAGATCGTCTTAACTCCGAAAGGATGAGAGGTCTAGTCGCGGAATTGGGTGAAAACACTCTCGGTGTTAGAACTCGATTCGGACGGATGTGGATTCCTCGTTATGGGGATCTACGTGGAAAGATCATGGACGAGGCTCATAAGACTCGATACTCCATCCATCCCGGTGCTACAAAAATGTATCAAGACATGAAGAAGGATTATTGATGGCCGGGTATGAAGCGTGATGTAGTGGAGTATGTGAGTAAGTGCCTTACTTGCTTGCAAGTGAACGCGGAGCATCAGAAGCCGTACGGGAAAATCCTACCTTTGGATATACCCGAGTGGAAGTGGGAACATATCACCATGGACTGTATCATGAAGTTACCACGTACTGCGAGATGGTATGATGCCAAATGGGTGATAGTTGATCATTTGACGAAAAGTGCTCACTTCCTACCGATCCGAGAGACGTATTCCTCTGAGATACTCGCGGATATATTCATCAAAGAGATTGTGATTTGTCATGGTGTACCGGTGTTTATTGTGTCGGATCGTGACATCCGGTTTACATCCAAGTTTTAATAGAGATTTCATGATGCGGTGGGGACGAGGTTACATATCAGCACAGCTTATCATCCCCAAACGGATGGTCAATCAGAAAGGACTATTCAGACGCTTGAGGATATGCTTCGTGCATGCGTCATTGATTTTGGAGGAACTTGGGACGACCACTTACCATTAGTTGAGTTCTCATATAACAATAGTTATCATGCCAGCATTGGTATGCCCCCTTATGAGATGCTATACGGTAGGAGATGTAGAACGCCCGCTTGTTGGGGTGATATTGGCCATAAAGAGTTAGGGAGCGTCGAGATGATTGAGGCTATGACTAAGAAGCTGGAAAAGATCAAAGCTTTTATGAAGGCAGCCAAAGATAGGAAAAAGTCGTATGTCGAACGACTGGAAGACATTGAAGTGGATGAAAGGCTCAATTATATGGAGCAACCAGTGGCAGTTATCGATTGCAAGAAGAAGAGGCTAAGGGATAAAGGGGTTCCACTTGTGCGAGTACAGTGGAAGCACAGAAAGGGATCAGAGTCTACGTGGGAGACTGAAGAAGAGATGAGACAGCATTACCCACATCTATTCGAGGGATGACTGGTTTTGAGGACGAAACCTAAATAAGGGGGGTGGACTTGTAACGCCCAGAATAAAGTCGAAACGAGCCAATTAATAATAATGTGCTTAGCCGGGATTATTTAAAGAAAATACGCGGAAAATGGAGTATGGACCGAGTAGACCTCGCGGGTTATGTGTTCGGCAAGTTTAAGGTCCCGGGAACGCTCGGTATATATGAACGGATCAGCTTGAGCCACTCTCATTTGCACTCAACACCCAACTTCTAGAGAGAGCGTGTAGTGAGAGAAAGTGGACAGAAAGTGGTGATTCAAGGCTTGGTTGATCAGGATATTGAAGATCGGTGTTTGTGAGCATCCAAAGAACAAGAAAAGACCAAGAATCCAGGTAAGAAACATCGTTTAATCGTTTCTTTAAGAGTAAATTCGGATTCTAGGGTTTGGGGTTTTTGAAAGTGGCAAAGAATCGTCCAAAACTCATGTTTTTGTGTAAGAAAATATGTAAAAAGCTTAGCTATAGCTTCGTGGATGATAAACCAAGGTTTTGGGTGTAAAGGATTGAATTTTTGGGTTAAAAATGGGTTGGTTCGTAATTTCAGCCTGTTTTGCGAAATTAGGAGTTCGTCCAACGAATTTATGTATTCGTCCAGCAAAATTATGGATCATCCTGCGAAACTATAGTTTCGCAGGTAGATTTGCAGACTTGAATTTCCAACGAAAGTTGGGCAAAACTGGCAGCGAAACTGACAGCGAAGATGCCCGTGAAACTGCCAACGAAACTGCTAGCAAAATTGCTAGCGAAACTAGCAGCGAATCTGCCAATCTTGCAGCGAAATTTGGCATAAATTAACCCCTTTGAGTGTTTACTTATTTGCAGGCTCCGTAGTGTGACCCTTTCTTAGAAAGCTTGATTGAGAAGTTACTCACTGAGTCCAGGTGAGTACTAGATCCCCTATTTTAAAGGTTTTAAACTTGTTTGGGGTTGGAAATGCATACTAAATATACGTTTTGAATGACCAAGATTTTAAGAGGTTTTAATAGGAAGATCGATTTTCTATAACAAAATGTGCTATGTAAATGTTTAAAAATAAAAAATTTTCACGCTGACCTGGCAGCACGGCCCCAGCCAGGGGCGTTGCCCTTTGGACCCCACTAGGGCTGCTGCCCCTAGGACCCCGCTGTCAGGGGCTGCGCCCCCGAACCTCCGCTGTCTCGCGGAGGGTCGGTTATGTTCTATGATGACTTGTACTTGATATGTATGTGTATGTGTATGGGAATGGATGATGCATGATGTTTATGATGATGTGTGATGATGTATGTGATGTTTATGTGGTGCTATGTATGTTATGTTGTGTTTCCTTATGTTCATATTATGTATTATTCCGTGACTTACGTGTTATGAGTATGAAATGAATGAAAAGTATTATGTAACGTAAAGTGGAAGTTAATGATGATGTTAAGTGGAATGTAAAGAAAGATGAATGCATGCATTAATGAATGAATGAAGGTAAGAAAAGTCTTGCAAGCAATGTATGGAGGTTTACACCCAATGAAGGGTGTTAGCTCAACTGTGTGTAGGTTAGCTACCTCGGAAGGATGCACACTGGGGTCTAATCCGTGTGATTGACCATACGTATGGGATCCTTGCCGCTTACCCCGGTACTGTGGTCAGGCCACCGGGCACAATGTACGGGAGTCTATTTATAGACTTCGGCCCAGTACCCGCTTTATGCATGACGGTGGGGTGTAGCACATGGCATTGGTCCGAATGAATGTAAAGGTTAATGATGTACGTACGGAATGAACGATACGAAAGAGAAGGAATGAATGATGATAATGAATGATAACGAATAACGTACGATGGCAAATGATGACGAAAGATAATAATAAGATATCTATGTGTACGTATGATGTATGATCGCGAATGAAAGTAATGAATGGTTTTAAGAAAAAGTAAAGTATTTTATTTATAAAACTAGAACTCACTCAGCGACTCTGACTTTTATGTATTTTCTAGTTCGCAGGTGAATGTTGCTGAGGATGGCACGGGGCAGCTACTTGGCATTTTGGATGGCATCCATTTGTATAACTATGACGTTTTTGTGATGTAATGCAAACGATAATATTTTGTAACTGTTAACAATGATGTATTATTTTGCAAAAGCAGTCATTAATATATGAAATGGTTTTAAGTTATTACGCTGCAATGTTTTTCATAGATGTAAATGTATATTTTATGTTTTATGTGCGATGATCGTCCAACTGTGAGCGTCCCGGGAACGGGGCCTTACATCCTTTCATGAAAAACACTATTCTTAGCAAGTTGTACAGCACCCTGATTGTCACAAAACACTACTGTATCAGACAATCTCATCCCTAACTTAGCAACCAGTCTTTGTAACCACAACGACTCCTTTATAGCTTCAGTTAGTGCCATATACTCTGCTTCGGTAGTAGACAATGCAACCACATGCTGCAACTTAGCTTTCCAGCTTACCACATTACCCATCACTCTAAACACATAACTAGTGATGGATCTTCCCTTGTCAAGATCTTTTGCAAAGTCAGAATCAACATACCCTTCAATTCTATCTTGACCTTCACCTTCCTTCAAACCAAAGATCAACCCCTAATCTTTAGTATATTGAAGATATCTAAGAATCCATTCAACAGCATCCCAATGAACCTTCCCAGGTGATGAAATAAACCTACTAACCAAACTCACAACATATGCCAAATAAGGCCTGGTGCACACCATTAGATACATAAGAGCCCCAATAGGAGTTTTAACAACTTTGCACTCATGCAAACCATAAAGTTTCAAGACTTTATTTTCATAAGAAGTCTGTGACAAGTTTAACTGTCTAGAACTCCTATCTCTGGTAATCTCCATTCCTAAAATCTTCTGAGCATTACCCAGTTCCTTCATTTCAGACTCCATCATGAGTAACTTCTTATTAGCTTCAATCTCATCTTGCACCTTACATGCTATCAGCATATCATCTACATACAACAGCAAATACAAATAATCCCCACTAGGACATCTCATATGATAAACACAACTATCATAGGCACTCCTAGTGAAACCATGAGTTACTACAAACTCATCAAATCGCTTGTACCACTACCTTGGTGACTGCTTCAGACCATACAAAGACCTCTTTAACAAACACACTTTATCCTCCTTGCCTTTAACCTCAAAACCCATAGGTTGTTTCATATATATCTTTTCATCCAAGAACCCATGTAAGAAAGCTGTCTTAACATCTAGTTGTTCCAACTCTAGATCAAGAGTAGCTGTGATAGACAAAATTATACGAATAGAAGTATGCTTTACCACTGGTGAAAATATCTCATTATAGTAAATACCTTCCCTCTGAGTAAATCCTTTAGCTACCAACCGTGCTTTGAACCTAGGACCCTCAGTACCAGGAACACCATCCTTGACCTTATACAACCACTTACAAGCTACCAACTTCTGATCTACTGGCTTATCAACCAATTCCCATGTTTCATTCTTCCCCAGGGAATTCATCTCCTCAACCATAGCACCATACCACTTATCACGTTCATCTGATGACATAGCTTCAGAAAAGTTCAAAGGCTCATAGATACTCTCCTCTTTAGCAGCTGTAAATGAAAAAGCTAACACATCATGATCCTTCCTGTATCTAATAGGAGCTACAACCTTTCTTCTAGGTCTATCTTTGGCAATGTTATGTGTAGTATGAGGCTCATGTTTCACTTCACCTTCAATACCACTACTTGACCCAGCAGCCCTATCTGAAACATCCTCATACTCCACCTCAATCTCAACTTTCTCTAAAGACTGAGTCCGAATGTCAACACCTACTACATCCTTATACAGCAAGCCGTTTTCGAACTCTACATCCTTGCTTACTATTACCCGAGGTCTTTCTCCTTCTAACCTCCATATTCTATATCCCTTTACACCCTCAGGGTACCCCAAAAGAACACCCTTTTGAGCCATTGCATCAAGTTTATCCTGACTAACATTAAAGTAGACCACTGACCCAATCACCCTCAAATGACTATAGTCAGGCTTAACTCATGTCCACATCTCCATAGGAGTCTTCATACACAAAGCTCTAGATGGAGATATGTTAATCAGATAAGCTACAGATGTAACTAATTCACCCCAGAAACCCTTTTGAAAACTAGCATTGATCCTCATGCATCTAAGCCTTTCTAACAAAGTCATGTTCATCCTCTTAGCCAACCCATATTGTTGGGGAGTATCGGGTATAGTAAGATGTCTGGCTATCCCATGGGTTCTACAGAACTCATTGAACTCAGTATTACAAAATTCCAGCCCATTATCACTTCTCAACTTCTTTACCTTTCTCTTACTTTGAGTTTCTACTAGAGTGTTCCACTCTACAAACTTCTTAAAAGCTTCATTCTTATGCTTAAGAACATACACCCAAACTCTCCGTGAGTAATCATCTATAATAGACAAGAAATAACTAGCTCCACCTAGGGTACTAGTTCTGGCAGGCCCCCATAGGTCAGAATGAACATAGTCTAACACATTAGTAGAGATGTGTTTACCAGTCTTGAACAGAACCCTATGACTTTTACCCAAAACACATGTCTCACAAAATCCTACATCATTCACCATAAACTCACTAATGATGCCTTGTTTTCGCAACTCAATGAGACCCTGTTCACTAAGATGACCAAATCTCTTATGCCACACCAAAGAGCTATCATTCTTAGTAAGTGCCACACATGCACTTCCATGCACTACAGATCCCTCTAATCTATATGTATTGTTACTTCTTCTACTACCAGTTAACAATACCAAGGAACCCTTAATAATTCTAGCCTTACCATCTTTCAGCCCAACATAATAGCCTGACTTCTCAAAAGTCCCTAGTGATAACAAACTCCTTTTTAAACTAGGAATACATCTGATATCACTAATATCAACCTCAGTGCCATTATGCAACTTAAACATGATAGTACCTGATTTACAAGGCCGATCATCCCCAAGCTTTACTTCACCAAGATCTTCCATCTTCAACTCTTTAAAGAACTCTTTGACAGGAGTCATATGAAAAGAACATTCTGATCAAGTATCCATTCACCTATGACCTCATCACAAGACACATTCAGAACATCAGAGCTATCATAGCCATCCATAGATCCTTCTGATACATGGCTATTTTGCCCCTTTACCGAACTTGACTCAGTTCCCTTCTTCCTCCTCTCCGGGCAATCTTTCTTGAGATGTTTTTCCGAATTGCACACATAGCACCTTCGTTTGGTTCTTGATCTTGATCCAGCTCGACCCTTGCCTTTTGAGGACCTCTGTTCAGGTCTCCCGCGCACTAACAGCCCATCACTTGAATCTTCTTGTACATCACTCCTTTTCTTCAATTCCTTTGAATTCATGGCTGCAATAACCTTTCCCATTGATAGTGTCTCTCGACCATACATCAATGTATCAACAAAGTGTTCATATGACTTTGGCAACGAAGTCAAGAAGATGATGGCTTGATCTTCATCTTCCAATTTCATGTCAATATTTTCAAGATCCAAGATAAGTTTGTTAAACTCATCTGTGTGATCTTCCAAAGTCTTGTTTGCTGCCATGTGAAACGTATACATTCGTTTCTTCAGGTACAGTCGATTTGCCAACAACTTCGTCATGTACAGACTTTAAAGCTTTGTCCAAATTCCGGCAGCCGAGTCTTCCTTCGACACTTCTCGAAGCACCCGATCTCCCAAGGACAAAATTATCGCATTGTGCGCCTTCTCCATGATCTCACGTTTTTCTTTCTCTGTCAAATCCGCCAGCAAATTTGCCTGCCCTGCGAGTGCTCACACCAAACCCTGGTGTACAAGCAGCGCTCGCATCTTGACACGCCATAACCCGAAATCATTCCTCCCATCGAACATTTCAAGATCGAACTTCGTGGACACCATCTCTGATTCTCCAATTTCCCTTTTGATCGCAGCCGTGGTCACCTTCTTTCTTCAATTTGAGCCGAACTTGGCTCTGATACCAGTTGTTGTAAAACCGATTCAAAGAAATACTGAAATTGAATACAAATCCACTACTAAAATGATTCAACTGTTATTAAATATTGAGAAATGTTAATACACTATGAAATCTTATGAGATTTGAACATTCAACTATTTATTCTAAACGACAATTGATCCTTATATACACGAATCAAACCTAACAAACTTTAACAAACTATTTACAATTTACCTCCTTCATGTTTAGTAAACATATCTTCCGAAGGTAAACTAAACTTCCGAAGTTAAAGTTACTTCCGAAGCTTAATATTTCTTCTTCCGAAAAGAAAACATCACTTCTTCCGAAGCCAACACACTTCTTCCGAAGCATTAATATACTTCTATGATCAACTCTAACTTTCCACATACCTCATATTTTTTGTTCGCTTTAGGCCTCAAAAACGTTAAGTCGGCCCTGCATGACATGGGTTAGATAACATTACATGTATCGATTATCATTAGCTTAAGTGGTTAAATTGATGTATTAAGACAATTCAACATAGAGAGGATTGGATTTGAGTCTTACCTAAGCACAAATACTTAGAATTGAGTTAAAGTTTCTTCTTCAATTATGAGTTTTTTTTAAAAGGATTGAGAGTACGTCTAATTAAAAACCTAAAAACTAGATGGGTCCTATAATTTGAAAATGATCGTACATTCTTTCGGTTAAAAAGAAAAAAGAGAAAGAAAGTTAACATCACGCATGAGTTGGATCACACTCAACCACTTTCTGTTTCTTTGACTTTTGTCGATTATCTTCATTATTGTTCTTCATTTTTCTGTATAAAACAATCAAACAACTTTGGTTTGATTGAGAAGCATGAATCTTTGTGGGTGTGATTGAGTGTTAATTCAATGAATCTTTCTGATCAGTTCCCCGCGGGTCTGCGGGTGATTGTTGTTGATGATGATTCAACATGTCTCATGATCTTGGAGAAGATGCTTAGACACTGCAATTATGAAGGTACATCCAAACACACTATCACTATATGAAGAAAAAAAATTCATTATATTATTATTATTATTCTATTTTATTTATGATTTATGTCTTAAATTACTAAATCTGTTTACCCTTTTCTCTTGATTTCTTGATTTCTTGATTTTTATATATTTTCTGCTGTAAATCAGTAAATACTGTTCTGTCCATAAAATTCACAAGATTGCAAATATATGGTAGAAAATTGAAATAAACAAAATCCCAGTTAGATTTTGGGTTGATAATGATCGTAAGCTCATAGCAAAGCTTTCAGATCAGAAATACTTCATAAAAATTGGAGCTTGATAATAACATCAGTATTTCACATGTTGCAGCAGGTCAAACAGTGTATGATATTCAACTTAATTTGATATTTTTCTTCTTCTTAAATTGTTTAACTTAGTCATATCTTAGATTTGATCTATGTATGTTTATATAGTGTTAAAAAACTTGCAGTGACCTTAAAAGTTGAACTGATTAGAAATTTTCAATTTTGAATTCTTTTTATGTTCAAATGTTGCAGTGACTAAATGTAACAGAGCTGAGGTTGCTTTATCATTGCTAAGAGAAAATAAAAATGGATTTGATGTTGTTATAAGTGAGGTTCATATGCCTGATATGGATGGATTCAAACTCCTTGAGCACATTCAGCTTGAAATGGATCTCCCTGTGATCAGTAAGTCAACCACTCTAGTTTTGACTTTCAGTTTTCGATCCATTTACTGATTCGATCCTGGATCCGAATTCAGTGATCTATTTGGTTTCAGTTTCTTGATCTGTATCCATTTCCTCTGATCGTATTGTCGATAAAATTTGATCGATTTTCTGTTGTTACAGTGATGTCTGCTGATAGCAGCAAGAGTGCAGTTATGAAAGGTGTTACACACGGGGCGTGTGATTATTTAATAAAACCCATTTGTATAGAAGCATTACGCAACATATGGCAACATGTTGTTCGAAAAAGGAAACATGAGTGGAAAGATTTTGACCCGTCGACAAATGCTGATAAACCTCGAGTTGTTTGGTCCCTTGAGCTCCATCAACAGTTTGTAGCAGCCGTTAATCAGCTTGGAATCGACAGTATGTAAAATTTTGAAACATTTTGTATGTTATTGTGATGTAAAGTCACTAATTTGTGCTTTATACAGACGCTGTCCCGAAGAGAATCTTGGAGTTAATGAATGCTCCCGGGTTAACTAGAGCAAATGTTGCTAGTCACCTTCAAGTAAACTTCTTTTCGGGTTCTTTTTTATCTGTTTTAACTTCAGTTTGTTGTGGAATTGTTGTTTGACGCATTGAAGACATTTATCCCTCACAACTGCAAGAATTTGGTGCAGAAATACCGTCTTTATATAAGGAGAATCAGAGCGTCTCTACATCCACGAGAAATGAACACAGGCTTTATGGGTGGACCAGATGCGGGCTATGGTTCAATGGAACCGCAGCAGTTTGTGAGTTTGAATCAATCGGGCCAGCATTCCTTGGGAAGCATGAACGATCTAGTTCTGATTCAGATGGGTGGTCGTGGTCAAAGTCAAACTCAAAGTCAAAGTCAAATTCATACTCAAGGTCAAGCTCAGTTGACTACCAACGTTCATCATGGCTTGAGGCAGCCCGTTATGTGTAATGAGAGGCGACCCGTTGTGTCCAACGAGATGTTGACATGTGGCGGAGATGGAGTCATAGATACTAAGGTTCCAAGAAAAGGGATTGTTCCCAAGTATGATATATTTAATGATTTGAAACAAAACCGCGATTATTGTTTACAAGATGTCCGTTTGACCTTCGACCAGTCTCAAAAAACAATCCAAACAGGAACGGATGCCTCAAATCCGTTGTTACTTCAACATAACCGTTCTTCAGGATGCGATTTGGAAGGGCAGAATCATATGGGAGCAAGAGCGGGAGTAGCAGCAGTGGCAGCAGTAGTAGTAACAGTAATATTAATAATAATGATAAGGTTTCCTAAACTATTGCTTATTGTTACGACATAAGCAAATCCTAAAAGTATCTCTTGCATTATGCTTTGTCACAATCCGTTATCTATGTGTGTTTATTTCAAAAGACATAAGGAGTTTTAATAATCGAATCCAAAGACTTTCTCGTGCATTATGTTTTGTTACAAACAGCTTAATAACATATATAATATATTTGTGACAGCAAACAATTCAAAAGCCACAAAATAAATATTACTTTGCAAGGTCGTTAATGATTATTTCAACTTGGTACCATAAGACCACCTTCATTTATCATGTTTAAAAGCACCACAATGATTAGTTAGAGCTTAAATAAGAATAACAATATGGATATAATCTACTCTAATGAACACCGAAGTAACCTAAGTGAACAAATCAATAAAAAAATGTAGCTCGTTACCTTGAAAAGAAAATTAAATTTCTGTTTATGTTGGATCGTAATCCCCGTTGGACGGGTTACCTCAAGCCCATGAGACGGTCAAACCCATCGAGCCTATGATGGGTGGACCTGATTAGAGGTGCACAAAACGGGTTCTGGGCCGGACCCGAAACCGGGTTGGGTTGGACCGGGTTTCTTTATACCCAGGTACGAACCCGGGTCGGGTTCACTATATGTAATACCCTACCCGATATACCCGGTTAGGGTAGGGTCGGGTTCAAAACCCGGGTACAACCATTTTTTTAAGTATTATTACTATTATAATAATAATAATAATAATAATAATAATAATAATAATAATAATTATTATTATTATTATTATTATTATTATTATCATTATTATTGTTTATCACATTAAATAAACATTAATTTATCATTTATTTATTAAAACGAATTAAACTACGAATCAATAAAAAATAACATAAAACTTTTATTTAACTTATCGTCTAATATTTATTTTCTATGAGTGTCTTCATCAAATACTAATTCTTCGTCCGATATACCAGAAGAGACTCCTTCTACCTCTTCATCGTGTACTTTAGCTTCGAGTACAATTTCGTCTTCAAGGTTTGTTTTGTCTTGTATACGATTCATCGCGTCTAAGTGGTCCTTTAAACAAATACACATCTCCACCGTTTCCGGAGTTAATCTTGTTCTCCGTAATGATATTATCTTACCACTAAAAGAAAACGCAAACTCCGAAGCTACCGTAAAAGCTTGGATGCTTAGTAAATCTCGGGCCATAGCGGAAAGAATCGGAAATTGGGATTTCTTTCCTTTTCACCAAGCCAAAATATTAAACATCCATGTTACGATTGTGTGCAAGAACACGAACGACGGTTGGGGAATTGGACGAACCTTGACCAACGGAAGATTTGAGAGTGAGCCATATTGAGAGTAAAAGTGTAAGATGAGAGAGTGAAAATGTAAAACGAGACTAAACGAGAGTATTTTTTGCGTATATTTTTTGCGTTTGATGTTTGGGTACTCAACCATATCAACCCACACCTATTTATACTAATTTAAGAGGCAAAAAACACCAAAAAAAGGTCACAAAAGGACTCAAACGGCTATATAGCCGTTAAAAACGGCTAGTTTTTTGAAAAAACCAAAAAAACAGTAAAAACCGGGTTCAATCGGGTCGGGTTTTTAAAAAATCTCCAAATCTGAAACCGGTTCCTATCCGCCGGTTTTTTACGGGTCCGAACCGGGTACACCCTATACCGTGTTGTACCCGACCCCAGGTTCGGGTTGGGTCCGTACCCGGGTTTTTTGCCCATCTCTAGACCTGATTGAGCCCATAGTTGGAGTCCTTATCTTACTTGGTTTTTTATTTGTTTTAATTAAGTTAGACAATTATAAATCACAAAATATAAGGGATATTAATTGTAGTCTAAATAAATAATTTTTTTCAAGTTTCTTAGCCTATATATACCCGAGCATGTGGGTACGCATATTGTATCAAAGATTTTCAAGCTAATAAAAGTTTTAAGCATCGAGTTTATGATCTAATACGTTTGTGTTCTAGAACTCTCACAACAAAAAGAAAGCTAAGAAGGATGAAAAACAATTAAATCTGATAACTAATAACCCGCTACCCTGACATGATTTACAACCATCTTAGCTTCATAATTATAATGTTTTTGTAAAAAGGTAGTGATGTCGAATATGATTGCTAAAACTATATTGTTTCAGAAAGAATATAAATTTTTTTGAATAAAACAAACAGCTGTGGTGGTCTTATGAATTAAATTACTCTCTGGGTGACGTTCAATCTGTTTTCTTTTTAGAATTTTTTTTACCTGTTTGAGCATTCACAACCCATGCCTTATATTTATGTGAGTGTGAATCCTTAAATTATATGGGATGGTTTTGAGTGGTTGTGAGTGGAGGAGAGAGAAAACTTTACTGTTCATCTGTAAATTTAAGGATTCACTGTTCAACCCTTATAAATTTTTTAATATTTTTAAAAGTGATTGTGAGTGAAGGAGAGAGAAAAGGTAATGAAAAAGGTATAAAAATATATTATTTAATTAAAAGGAAAGAGAAGAAATAGTGATTTTTAGTGTAATTATATGAATAAAAATAAAGATTGGGATGTGAATGCTCTTTGTGTTTGAAATATAAAGATGAAAAAAGGTGACCCAGTTTGACCTATCAGTCTTTATTATTTTTTGTGTTTTACCTTTAAGTAAATAGCTGATATGTATTGCTCTTTTTATTTATGCCATGACTCTAATTCAGTCTTTATTATTCAATAAACTTTTTTAAAGGTTAACGATTTGAGAATTTAAAGGTTAATGATTTAGTCTAAACTCGATTACCGATTAAACAGACCCGAAGACTGAAACCCGAAAACCGATTAAATATCATTTATTTGGATTGGTCTTCGGGTTGATTTCTTACACCTAAGACCCGAGGAACCCAAAACCCGAATGACACCCCTAAATGTCATCGGTAATTGTCTTCCACAAAAATAGTGTGGGTTCAAATCCTTGCAAGTTTAAGTTGATAAAGTGAATGAGAAAAAAATATTGTTAGAAAAAAAAGATGTGGCAGCTTTGACCCATTTTTGGATGAATGGGTCGAAACTCGAGTTGCCTAATTCGTATTCAAAGTGCATAAAACATTTTTTCATTTATTACTATATATTTATATATTACCAACTACCAACTTTATTATACATAATGGTGTTGTACATTATGCATATGGAGTTTTTCAAAAAAAATTTGATTTTTCATTTTTAACCCAAAAGTTTTTATTTGCAAAGTGACCTTCTAAAATATGATTATTTTTACTTTAAACCTAAAACTACTTATCTTTTGCAATTTAATCTCACAAAATTTTATACTTCAACTTTGGTCCCCGATACTTTTAATATTCTTTAAATTTTCGTCTTACGTTCGTTCTACGTTTTGCAAGTTAACATGACACAAACAAGCATGTGCGACTCACCAATTTTACGTTTCACTTTACGTATCTTCTAAATTCTATGAGTTAACACAACACAACGTCCGTGCATCGTTTATCATTTTTATGTCTATTTTCTCCCTTTAACAGGTTCGTCGCGACGCGTGAGTCCTAAATCGACTTAGTTATATTTTTATATGTTTTACGTTTTGATCTTTTTTTCGTATTAACACACCGCAATTTCATTGTTGATGGTAATTAATGATGGTGTGACACTGATGTTATCTTTTATAATTTTACGTCCACAACGCGAGGAGCTTAATTACATTTAATTCTAAATAAAAGTTATAAAGGTATGCTAAAAAAAATGAAAATTTCTAGAATTTTGAATTTCTAAAGAAATTATAAACAAAACTATTTAACATGTACTACGTTTTTTTTTATTGTTTTGGGACATTTAAAGGAAAAAAGAACATTTATTTACAAAAATTTTGAGGTGGATGTAGTAACGTACTTGAGCAATGGACAAATGTACTTGTTATTGTTTATTGATATTTTTCATGTTAATTGTCTATATAAAACTCAAAAAAGAAAAAGAAACATTTCGTGGCCGGCCCAACCCTACCTGTTTAGTCCTCAACGTTGTAGCTTTTAACTTCTTTGTGCTACTTGAAAATTAAAATCTAATCTCGCGACATCATATTTTTGTCACAAATTGCGACATATTTGCGACGAAAATACAATACCTAAGTTTTCTACGGACTTTGAAAAGGATACATCCAATGACTATGATGTTGAAATGGTTTTTCTGACAACTCTTTTGATGAAGAATAGTTTGAATGTTAAGAAAATTTTTTGTTATACACACCTTAATATGTTTGTGATTTATCATATGGTATGTCTACTTTAATTTAAATTTTCTTTATCATAAGGATGTTATATAATCTGTCTAACAATCTTGTTGTTTTAATGCAAGGTGTATATATCATCTATCTATCCCATGTCGGGTACTCGTGGAAAGGTCCTCAGCGTAGGCGTTCGAGTGCAGGTGACAGGAGGCAACAACCACATCTACAATTCTCTAGTATCCATTCGAATACATCACTCAGGGGGATGCATCCTCGTTTGTGGGGAACTAGACTTACAGACACGGGAGGCGATAGCCACGCAAGTTGACTGTTATATGATTGTCCTGATTCGGATTACAATGACGAGTTGCCTAAGGATTATGATGATGATCATTATAGGGATGACGCCAATCCCCCTTTGTGTGACATATTTGTGTGACTCTCTGCGTAACTCTCAACGCGATTCAAATATAGGATAGGGAGTTTGTGATACATCTGAGAGGCCACCTATCCATCGACTTGGAGCTAAGTATGTCTTTTTTGTTTTATGTCTCAACATTTTAGTTAAAATATACACGTTTTAGTTTGTTATAATTATAACATGAAGGTGATTGTTAGATGAAAAAATACATACACAAAAGAATACCATTCGACTAGACATAGCTAGTTCACCCAATTGCTTTCATTTTAATTTATCTCATTTAATAACTTGCAGGAGATTGACTTCTGCACAACTCGAGCTAGAGATGTATAGGTAAGTTATATTTATGCAATCTAATGTGGATTGTGTGACTGATTCTCTCAAAATCCATTACGATTTGAACCAAAAGGCAAACGGCATGTTTACTTGAATGAATTTTGTCTTGTGTCCATTTTTCTTACTTACTCTTTTATGTATTGATCGTATTATCTTACTATGGTAATAATCATATTGTTTTTATAAATATTAGGAGGATTACTTGCTAGAGATGACGAAATTGTACAGGCCGGAATTTACCAAGGATGATCTCGATGTCTGAACGCGTGTGCAAGCATGTAAGACCCTGTTCCTGGGACACTTACAGCTGGTCAATCATCGCACATAGAACATGTAATTACATTAACTTTAATAAACATTGCAGCGGAAACATTAAAATAATCTTTCATTTCAATATAAATGATTTTGTAAGTTAATACAACATTCATTACAAAACATCGTTTGTTCGTATTACAATGCAAAAACATTAAACAAAAAATGTTCGTATCACATTAACCATACATACCATTATGCACAAGCATCAATCATACATCACATACACCACCACATAAGCATCAATCATACATCGTCATACATGCCCATCATATCATCTATGACTTCAAAAATCAACTTACATAAACTTCTGGGAACCTCCCAAGTCAAAACCTACGGCAACTCATTCCCCCGAAAGTCAGAAAATAAACTAAGTCCTTTCAGGCGCATGAGTTCTATTTGGGCGTATGGGCACTATTCAGTCGCATGGCCAATCCAGGCGCATGAGGACACTTAGGCGTATGAACACTATGGGCGTATGAACACTTCGGCGTATGGACTCTCAGTCGCATAGCCCTCAGTCGCATAACTTCCATGCATATAGCCTTCAGTCGCATGACTTCGGGTGCATGGGCTTCAGTCGCATAACTTCCATGCGTATGGCCTTGAGTCGCATGACTTCAGGCGCATGGGCTTCAGTCGCATAACTTCCATGCGTATGGCCTTCAGTCGCATGAATTCAGGCGCATGGGCTTCAGTCGCATGCCATTCAGGCGTATGGACTTCGGTCGCATGCCTTTCGACCGTTTGGCCTCTAGTCACATGAGCCCTATCTGGTGCAGAATGCAGCCCCCCTTCGAACCCTAACTGCAGATCTCGGCCTCCAGCCCCTTTCTAACCTGTTCTAGGCTAAAACCAACCATTCTAAGCCCTAGAAACACAACCCTAACATCATTCAAACATCACAAACCCATCCATGAGCCCACCCGGTCGCACACCCACACAATCATACACATAAACGGGTTCCACACCCCAACACAACCAAAAACGATTTTGCTATGTGTTCCAGCCCCAAAACCAGTCAAAAACATGTAAAAGAGGGGTCCTAGAACTCACCTTAGCAGCCCCTTCGAGTATAGCTTCACACAAACCCGCTTGCCTTCGACTTTTGCACTCGATTCTTCGAAACCCTAGCTTTTGCTCTTTCTCCCTTTCTCCCTCTCTTGAACCGAATGGAATGAGTATGGGAGAGGGAGAATGGGCTGCCATCCCCTTTACACCCACTCTTCCAAACTTTTCCCCTTTTTGGCAAGATTGGTCCCTCCACTTGGACTTTATTTCTTTTCTTCCTTTTTCTTTCTTCTTCTTCTTTCTTTGACTTTAAAGAAAATAACCGGGCGTTACAAGTCCACCCCCCTTATATAGGTTTCGTCCCCGAAACCTGTTATTCCTCGAACAATTGTGGGTAATGTCGTCTCATCTCTTCTTCAGTCTCCCACGTAGACTCCGATCCCTTTCTGTGCTCCCACTGTACACGCACAAGAGGAACCACTTGATTCCCTAACCTCTTCTCTTTACGATCGATGATCGCCACTGGTTGCTCCACATAATTGAGCCGTTCATCTACCTCAATATCCTCCAGTGGAACAATCATATCTTCATCTGCTAAACACTTTCTCAGATGAGATACATGGAATGTCAGATGAATTCCACTTAACTCCTCTGGTAATTCTAGTCTATAGGCCACCTCTCCTACTCGAGCAATGATTCGGAAAGGCCCTATGTATCTCAGGCTCAACTCGCCCCGTTTTCTGAACCGAATGATACCCTTCCAAGGTGAGACTTTCAACATAACTCTATCACCCACCTGGAACTCAATCGGTCTACGTCGTTTATCAGCATACGACTTCTGTCTGTCTTTGGCTGCCTTCATGAAGGCCTTGATCCTCTCCAGCTTCTCAGTCGTAGCCTCGACCACTTTGACGCTCCCTAACTCTTTATGGCCGATATCACCCCAACACACGGGTGTTCTACATCTCCTACCGTATAGCATCTTATAAGGAGGCATACAAATACTGGCATGGTAACTGTTGTTATATGAGAACTCGGCTAACAGTAAGTGGTCATCCCAACTTCCTCCAAAATCAATGACGCATGCCCGAAGCATATGCTCCAGCGTCTGAATCGTCCTTTCTGATTGACCATCCGTCTGAGGATGATAAGCCGTGCTAATATGTAACCTCGTCCCCATTGCGTCGTGGAATTTCTTCCAAAATTTAGATGTAAACCGGGTGTCACGATCGGACACAATTGACACCGGCACACCATGACGAGTTACAATCTCTTTAATGAACATAGCCCGCCAAGCCCAAGAAACTACGAATCTCGGATGGCGTCTTTGGAGACTTCCATTGCATCACAGCCTCCACCTTTGCCGGATCCACCATAATCCCCTCGGGATTCACCACGTGACCCAAGAACTGAACCTCGCGTAACCAGAACGCGCACTTGGAGAACTTAGCATACAACTTCTCCCTTCTCAACGTCTCCAACACCTCTCGAATGCGACCGACATGCTCATTCTCGCTCCTCAAATAGATCGGGATATCATCAATAAACACGATCACTGATTTATCCAACATCGGCCGACACACTCGATTCATCAAGTCCATAAAAGCAGCTGGCGCGTTGGTCAAACCAAATGACATAACGAGAAACTCGTAGTGACCATAACGCGTGCGAAAAGCTGTTTTAGGGATATCCTGCTCTCTCACCTTCAGCTGATGGTAACCCGATCGAAGATCTATCCTAGAGAACCAACTGGCACCTTGAAGCTGATCAAACAAATTATCAATTCTTGATAAAGGGTATCGATTCTTCACTGTCAGCTTATTCAGCTCACGGTAGTCAATACACATCCTCATGCTACCGTCTTTCTTCTTCACGAACAAGACCGGAGCACCCCAAGAAGAGATACTCGGTCCCCTTATCAAGCAGCTCTTGCAATTGCTCCATCAACTCCTTCATCTCTGTCAGAGCCAACCGATACGGTGCCTTGGCAACAAGTTAGGCACCCGGTATCCGATCGATCTGGAACTCGATCTCACGGTCAGGTGGCACTCCTGGTAAGTCTTCGGGAAATACATCTGGAAAGTCACACACAACCTGTACTTTGGATAGTTGTGGTGTTGGCGTATTCATGTCCTTTACGTAGGCCAAGTAGGCACTACATCCACGCCTCATGCACTTTCCCGCCACCGCCATTGGAATCACTTTCGGAATCGTAGTGACTCGATCGCCGTAAACCGTCACCGCACTCCCGTCAGGCGCTGTCAATCTGACCATCTTTTTACGACACATAATGTTCGCCTCATAGTTCACCAACCAATCCATTCCAAGGACTACATCGAAATCGCCTAAGGTCATCACGAATGGTCTAACAGGAAACTTATGACCTTCTAATTCAATGTCACAGCCTTCTATCATCTCAGAAATCCTGGTAGACTTACCTATGACAGTTTCTACATCGAAGGGCTTATCAATACTTCTACTCCTAATGGGCAACTTAGCACAAAAGGCAGCAGAAATAAAACTCTTACTAGCACCAGAATCAAATAACACAGAAGCTAGAGTTTGGTTTACTAGAAACGTACCTGACACAACATCGGGGTCCGTCCTAGCCTCCTCCTGAGTCATCGTGAAGGCTCTGCGCTCGCCTCCTGCCCTCCAGTTCTGGTCGTCTTCCTTGCTCCAGAACTCTCTGCCCTTGGCCTCTTGCAGTCCTTGCTTATGTGACCCCTTCCGCCACAGTTATAACACTTCATCACCCCACAATCTCTTGCCAGATGACCGGGCCTCCCACATTTGAAGCAGAGGTTTGATCCCCACCTACACTCTCCTGTATGCTTCTTCCCGCAATTACCACAACTCTTCACCCCCATATTGGATGTGACCACACGTCGGTCATCCACCCTCGCAGCCTTGTTGTTTGGAGTGAAACTCTCACGTTCAATCCGCTTTCCGTTCCAATTCTTGTCGCTGCTACCCTTCTTGTTCACTTCAATCACGGTCGTCTCCTTCACCGCCGTAATTATCTCAGTCACCATAGACGGCAGAATCGTCTGCATAACCTGTTGAACTCCCTCAATCACAACCTCTTTCAATGCGGTCCTCAGGTTAGCACTATCATCACCGCCTTCCGGGTGATGGATCTCAAGCTCCTCGAGTGCCATTTCAACAACCCTAGTCATACTTCTCATGACACGCGGTCCAGCACCACGTCCACCACAACCTCCACCCGACGAAACCTTCGAAGATCTACCACCGGCCATCCTCTAACACACTGAAAGATTCAAACACCAACACGGTTATTCAAGGGAACAGCTCAGTTTATGTCAAGTATAGTAAGTCCCTAATTACAGTAGCGAGTTGTGATTAGCCACTTACTTTACTCTTCATACCCCGAGCACTACCTATCCTGACTACATCAACATCTAAATCTACATACAGCACATAAACCACATAACATGCGCACGTAATACCGATTAACATTAAGAAAATACCTAATGGCACACAGCTACTCAGATTGGCATCCCTTCCTTTTCCGTCCCATTTTCAGTTTAAGTTAAGGTTTATTTTGAAAATTTACCCGTTTCACTTAAACTTTGGTTCTGATACCAACTTGTAAGGCCCCGTTCCCAGGACACTTACAGCTGGTCAATCATCGCACATAGAACATGTAATTACATTAACTTTAATAAACATTGCAGCGGAAACATTAAAATAACCTTTCATTTCAATATAAATGATTTTGCAAGTTAATACAACATTCGTTACAAAACATCGTTTGTTCGCATTAGAATGCAAAAACATTAAACAAAAGAATGCCATCCAAAATGAGCCGAGTAGCCGCCCCGTGCCATCCTCAGCAACCTTTACCTGCCAACTGGAAACACATAAAAGTCAGCGTTGCTGAGTGAGTTCTAGTTTTAAGTAAAACATACTTTACTTTCATTAAAACCGTTCTTTACTTTTGTATGTGGTCACACATCATACGTACACATAGATAATATCATTATTATCTTCATCATTTATTCGTTAACTTTCATTATTTACTTTCATTTGTACGTTCATCTTTACTTCTTTACATTCCATCCAAAACCATGAACTTTACCCCACCGTCATGCGTAAAGCGGGTACTGGGCCGAGGTCTATCATAGACCCCCTGTCATGGCGCTCAGTGGCCTGACCACAGTACCTAGGGTAAGTTTAGGTGTACCATCGTCATGTACTATACCAAACCGTCATGCATAAAGTGGGTACTGGGCTAAGGTCTATCATAGACCCCCCGTCATGGCGCTCAGTGGCCTGACCATAGTACCTAGGGTAAGTTCAGGTGTACCATTGTCATGTGCTATACCCCACCGTCATGCATAAAGCGGGTACTGGGCTGAGGTCTATCATAGACCCCCCGTCATGGCGCTCAGTGGCCTGACCACAGTACCTAGGGTAAGTTCAGGTGTACCATTCTCATGTGTTATACCCCACCATCATGCGTAAAGCGGGTACTGGGCTGAGGTCTATTCATAGACCCCCCGTCATGGCGCTCAGTGGCCTGACCATAGTACCTAGGGTAAGCGACAAAGGTTCCATCAAATGGTCAATCCCAAAGAAAGACCCCGGTGTGCATCCTTCTGGGGTAGCTATCCCACACACCGTTGAACTAACACTCTCCATTGAGTGTGTTTCTCTATACCGTGCTTGCAAGACTTTCTTTACCATCATTCATTCATTAATGCATGCATTCTATCATTACGTTCCTCTTTTCATTATCTTCCGCTTTACGTTACATAATACTTTTCATTTTTATTCATTAATCATACATCACATACACCATACATACCATCATGCACAAGCATCAATCATACATCACATACACCATCACATAAGCATCAATCATACATCGTCATACATGCCCATCATATCATCTATGACTTCAAAAGTCAACTTACGTAAACCCCCGGGAACCTCCCAAGTCAAAACCTACGGCAACTCATTCTCCAGAAAGTCAGAAAATAAACTAAGTCCTTTCAGGCGCATGAGCCCTATTTGGGCGTATGGGCACTATTCAGTCGCATGGCCATTTCAGGCGCATGAGGACACTTAGGCATATGAACACAATGGCGAGTGAACACTTAGGCGTAGGGACTCTCAGTCGTATAGCCCTCAGTCGCATAACTTCCATGCATATAGCCTTCAGTCACATGACTTCAGGCGCATGGGCTTCAGTCGCATAACTTCCATGCGTATGGCCTTCAGTCGCATGACTTCAGGCGCATGGGCTTCAGTCGCATAACTTCCATGCGTATGGCCTTCAGTCGCATGACTTCAGGCACATGGTTTTCAGTCGCATGCCTTTCGGCCGTATGGCCTCCAGTCGCATGAGCGCTAGCTGGTGTAGCATGCAGCCCCCCCTTCGAACCCTAACTGCAGATCTCGGCCTCCAGCCTCTTTCTAACATGTTCTAGGCTAAAACTAACCATTATAAGCCCTAGAAACACAACCCTAACATCATTCAAAATCACAAACCCATCCATGAGCCCACCCGGTCGCACACCCACATAATCATACACATAAACGGGTTCCACACCCCAACACAACCAAAAACGATTTTGCTATGTGTTCCAGCCCAAAACCAGTCAAAAACGTGTAAAAGAGGGGTCCTAGAACTCACCTTAGCAGCCCCTTCGAGTATAGCTTCACACAAATCCGCTTGCCTTCGACTTTTGCACTCGATTCTTCGAAACCCTAGCTTTTGCTCTTTCTCCCTTTCTCCCTCTCTTGAACCGAATGGAATGAGTATGGGAGAGGGAGAATGGGTTGCCATCCCCTTTACACCTACTCTTCCAAACTTTTCCCCTTTTTGGCAAGATTGGTCCCTCTACTTGGACTTTATTTCTTTCTTCCTTTTTCTTTCTTCTTCTTCTTTCTTTGACTTTAAAGAAAATAACCGGGCGTTACAAAGCAGAAGATAGTAGGACTCTCTTATTTGAGATAGGATTTACAAATATTAGTTATCTGATGACTGGCAAAACATACTTATATTTTGAATCTGGACCATATCAAGATAACGTATTATTATTTTTATGAGCTTACTATACACCAATTCATATTTTAATTATTAGTGTTAGAATAAGAATAGATAATTGTTAGAAGCAAATTTAATTATAATCTATATTAAACCATTTGGTCGGTGGTTAATACAGTAACCGATGACATCATTTTGTACAACTAAGAAAGCACATGATACAAGTTTGTGATGCAATAGCTTTTTTGACACCTGTTTACATCCTGTGATGCCAGCTTTCCCCACATGACACATATCACCCTTTATCCTTGAACAAATCAATAGAAAGATAAAGACGATGGTGTTGCTGCTAATGAAATGAAATATCTTTCAACCGGAGACCCACCGACGATGCCACCTCCCTCAATCTATGAACCAGATCTGCCGTCATTTCGTGTCAGCGGAGAAAGAGAGGACATGAGTTGATGGTGTACGGCGGGGGAATCACGCGAGCTGATGAACGAACACGAATCGGTGCATGAAATCCAGTGGAAGAACCACGGTTTCGTGCTGAAGTGGGGAGGTGTTCCCCGTGTCTCCTACGAACCTGCAACTTTGACAGAGTAGGGTGCTACAATTGCCAGAAAAAGGGTATTTATGAGTGTGGTGGAGGTCGCTCACTCGAGGTGACGAAGACGAATGAGGAGTAACCGGAGATGGAGGTGTTTGCGTTCTGCTTCGAATCACTCCCTAATGTCAGACACATGGTCAGGGTGTAAGCTCCGACGTTCTTATGGGACTAATTTTGCAGAATAAAGTATTAAAGTTTAAACATTCAAGTTCTAATATGTGTACAAGTTTTAAAGCACCTTATACAATGTGGAGGGAGAATATGGGTAACTATATGTATTTGTCAAAAAAAAATCAGAAAGTCTTTAAAAGAAATCTTTGAATTTTTTGAATATCCATAAATCTTCTAATTATTTAAATATCTTTTATTTTAGGGATAAATAAAATACAAGCGTAAGAAAGAGATACTTGAAATAAATTTCACATTGAGCTAAAGCTTTAAAAAATCCCTTATATATTCTTCTAAGCTGTTGTGTTTTTAAATTTAATATGTTTTATCATCATTTTTATGTCAAAATATTTGTACGTATATTATAAAAATTACGGAACGGTACTTATACGGTTTCCACCTTAAGAAAATGAAATTATCCTAATATCATTTGAAGTAATTACTTATGTTTTCTAAAATTAAATAAATAAAACTGACACAACTATTGTCTGTGACATTTTTTCATGATTTCTGTTATTAAATAACGAGTTATTTTTGTTTTTACAGATCAATTTTAATTGATAAAATAATCAATAATTTAAATTACTCATGGATTAACTAATGTTAAAATAGTTTGATTCCTTTATAATTGTTTTATTTATTCTCAACTATAGAGAAAATTCGAAATGTAATCTTGCCTTGATTTTACAAAACTTTTATTGATTAATACTCAGTGTAATATCAAAACAAACAGGCGTTTCGAGCTTACTTCAATTGAAATGAAATGTTAAACTTATAAAATATTTTATGTACTTATATGTATATTCTTATCCGCATCTTCGGGCCATCGTTTGTTCTTTAGTTCAAATATTTGTGACCATTGTTTGTTCTTTAGGTTAAATACCTGTGACGTGCTTATTTCCGGTTGGGCGCTAGCGCTTTATATTATACTAATCTAATATGAATTAAATTAAGGGCTTTTTTTAAATCTTTGTTCTATCTTTTAGCTATCGAACCCGCTGCATCGCGCGGGATTGAAATCTAGTTTGATTAATTTAAATATCTGATCATCTTCACTTAAAAATCTAATGCATTTGTCCATTTGATCGATGAAGAATGCGCATCAATGTGTGTTAATGTGTATGAATGCGTGTTTGGATGTTTGTCTTATTTATTAATTATGATATATGTATATCTAGAATTTTAGATTCGAGCTTTAGAAAATCAAATTCAAGATTCTAAGGCTCGATTTGAAGCTCGTTTTGAATCTGAGTGGAAAGCAATGGATGCTCAACGTGAAACTGATCGCAAAAGCATGGAGGAGGAGATGCAAGTGATGCAAAGAAAGTTAGAAGAATTTATAAATAATGGATGTTCTCGTAGTAATTAGTACTACTTTCTATGTTGGTTTTGTTACTAAAATTTTGGTTGTAATGAATAGTTTTTTTTATTAGGTTTGTATAGTTTACACTATGTTGGTTTTGCATGTTAAGCTACTAAAACTTTGGTTCTAATGAATATTATTTTTTATTAGGTTTATCGTATGCATGGTTTCACTACATTTATAATTTTTCATCTACGGGTTTATAGATTGGTTATTTGCAGCTTTTAGGGCAAAAGAAGCAATGTAGTTTCTACTTTATTAATCAAAACATGTCACAAATGTGTCGCAAAATTTGTCGCAAACAATAAATTCTAAATTAAAATATATGTTAGGTGGCGACGTGGCGTTGCAAATGCATTACAACTGATATCGAGATGTGTCACTAAGAGTGTGTTGGAAATGCGTCGCAAGTAATAAAAAATTTTAAATCATATTTAATTTTTTAGTAATAATAATTATAATATACAAATAAACAAAATAAATAATTGCTAAATTTAAGTAAGTAAGGTTGTGTCGCAAATGAGTAGTAAATTACCAACACTTCTTTCTGTTAGAAATGTGTTGCTAATTGCGTCGCAGATGATTTCCGAGAATGTTTTTTCCTACTTTGATTTTGTGTCACAAATGAGCCGTAAATGTGTGTTTTCTATGCATTTGCTACGTATGTTTGCGTAGCAAACCACCCTCTTTCCCAGTAGTGAATGTTGACTACTGAAAATATCAAAAGTCTGACGGTTAACATCACATAACCAAAATAAATATCACAATAATAGAGATTAAAATATTAAGACACGGTCTAAACCACTAAAATGTTGAAAGTTGATTACTTGGTTTTATTCAATATTAGACCATATATAAATTTGTTAAACATAAGCATTTAACAAGTCATTGAACTTTTATTCTTTCTGGTGATGCTGACTTATTTTGCACTCTTAACTATTATGTGGGTTATTATTCACTACAACAATATCACCCTATCGCGACTAGACCTATGGCGACGACAGTGTGTCCTCGCTATAGGTCACCCTATCGCGACGACATGTCGTTGCTATAGGGTAGATTAGGGTTTTGGCTACCAAAACTCTATCGCGACGACATGTCGTCGCCTTAGGTTCCACACGCGACGATTCAAAAATCGTCGCCTCATTTTGTCGCCATAGGTAATTTTATCATAATTTATATTTATTTCAGATGGATCAAGGATTTTCTTTAGCTATGGTGACGACATGTCGTCGCCATAAGTAAAAAAATCTTTTTTTTATTTACTTCCTCTAAAATAAATAGGCGGTAAAAATGCTTGCCTTTTCTGAAATCTCTATTGCGACGACATGTCGTCGCCATAGGGTGTGGACTTTTTTTTATAAAAATAAATTGTGGACTTTTTTTATATTTATTATAATTATACTTATAAAATAATAATTATATTTGTTTTAGTTATAAGTCATAATAATATATATTTTTTATAAAAATAATAATATTAACAATAATACATTGTGGACTTTTTTTTTATTTATTATAATTATACTTATAAAAATAATACTTATAAAATAATAATTATATTTATTATAATTATAAGTCATAATAATATATTTATTAATTATAAATATAGATAAATATGCTATTATGACGATCAGGGTTGATTACATACTCAAAGGTGCTCTTACGACGATTAAGGTTGATTACATCATTGTTTATGTTCAACTCAAAGTTACTCTTATGTCGATTAAAATTGATTACATCATTGTTATGTTTCACTCAAATATGCTCTTATGACGATCAGGGTTGATTACATCATTGTTTATGTTTAACTCAAATGTTGTCTTATAACGATCAGTGTTGATTACATACTTAAAGGTGCTCTTATGACGATTAGGGTTGATTACATCATTGTTTATGTCGTACTCAAATATGCTCTCATTACGATTTGGGTTGATTACATACGTGCTCTTATGACAATTAGGTGTGATTACATACTTAAATGTGCTCTTATAAGGATTACGGTTGATTACATCATTGTTTATGTTCAACTCAAATGTGTTCTTATGACGATTAGGGTTGATTACATCATTGTTTATGTTCAACTTCAAATGTGCTATTATGACGATCAAGTTGATTACATACTCAAATGTGCTCTTACGACGATTAAGGTTGATTACATCATTGTTTATGTTCAACTCAAAGGTACTCTTATGACGATTAAAATTGTTACATCATTGTTTATATTCAAATCAAATGTGCTCTTTTGATGATTGGGGTTGATTACATACGTCAAATCAAATGTGCTCATCACATTCGAATGAAGAAATGGAAGCAATAAAGCAACAAATGCGAGAAATGCAAGAAAGGATGAATGAATTTGAAAGAAGAAAACATAATCCCAATAACGACGAAGATGATGAAGATGACGATAATTAGGAAGTTAATTTGTTAGGGTTGTAAAAACTTAAGATATGTTTAGTTTGGTACTTTTGTCTTGTTTGGTATGTACTTAATTAGAATTGTTTGATCTACGTTTAAGTATTGGTAATATTTAGGTTTCATTTCTGCGTATCTGATTTGGGTAAATTATTTAGGTAAAAAACCTGGAAAAAATCAAAATTTAAAAATTAAATTATTTAATCAGGAACCCTATGGCGACGACATGTCGTCGCCACATGTCGTCGCCATAGGGTCCCCGGGTTAGATATTTTATTTTAAATTTTAAATTAAAAAAATTGGGGAAAAATTAATAGCGACAAGCCTATCGCGACGACGATAGGTGACGATGGCGACAAAGTCTACCCCGACGACTTTTTTTGACCTATTGCGACGAAACTACGGCTACTATCACTATCGCGACGACATGTCGTCGCGATAGGCTATGGCGACGACAAATGGCACCTATGGCGACGACATGTGTCGTCGCGATAGAGCAAAAATCTTGTAGTGATTGATTGTCTTTTGGGGCATTTGGATTGATGTAACTTCTTCTTCTACTTATTTATTTATTTTTTTCTAAATATTTTTGGCAGTTGGTTGAAATGCTGGACATACCATTACATATAATTACCCACCAACGTGTGAGATGAAACTTTATTGTGTGTTATGTTACTTTAAACAAGAAGAAGTATGGGGTCGGGGCCTAGAAAATAGAGAGTTGAGAATAGAGCTAATAAAAGTATATTTTGCTTATAAACAGGATACAGTAGATGATAAATTATTGACTTGACAATATTAACAGGCGGTTGGTCCCGTTTGATAAGGAGATAAAACGAGTAAACTTATACAGGTTAAACCATAACATTTAAAAAAAAAATAACTAGCTTGTCAAAGAGAACTACAAAAATTAAAATAGTAATCTGATTTTTTAAATTTAAATGATTTAGGAAGTTTTACGCTTAAAAAATACATCTTAGGTTGACCAGTTTCTTTTCAAGTTTCTTTTTCCTTTTCAGTTATAAACATCTAATCAGTTACAGGTAGAACATAAAACTGAATTGACTTAGCGGGTCGAAATTACCACCTCTATATTCCATTAAACGCATTATGCCCGAGGGCGGACCTATGGCCTCTTGAGCGGGAAATGACCTCTACTCAAATTTAACCCGTTATTGTTAAAAAAAAACCATTTTTGACCCATATTTGAGTTTTAGAAAGGAATAATGCATCTTTGATTTTGGTTCGAATTTCATGCACAAATAATTATTACTCATGTTATCTCTGGGAGTTTGAATACAAAAGACGCTAAGGTTATGGGAGGTTTTATGGACTCACTAATCACTATCCTAGTGAGCATCTTCATCTTTACATATGTATCAACACCCTTAAAACAAACAATACCAAAATAATGAGGGAACAAATAGACTTCGATACCCTTCTAATAATATTCATCAATGAATTAAGCGGCCAAATCGACCTCGAGCTCGTTCTTCGTGATGATGGTGAAAATGGTGTCGCCTCCATTCCTCCAGGAACACCGCCTTCGTTATCAATCAAAGATTCCTCCATATATCACCAACAAGTTGAAGAAGTGTTGTAAAACATTATTCCAATGTAGAAAAAAGTGTAGAAAAATCGAAGGTAGCAACCCTTCGGTAAGTATAATGATAATAGATAGTATTATTTGTTTTCTGCATGTTAATTCATACATTTAAAAAAGTTGATCTTGTGATTTGTAGTAGTCCATTATAATCATAGACAATCTAGTGTTGATATCATGGTACTATACATGTATGAAATGTTTCATTTCATATTTAGAGGAAAGTATGTTATAAATACTCTTTAATAGAGGGTGATTTTAGCACATTTACTTATAACTAGGGTTTATACCTTGACATGCGTTGCGCGTCAAGATTTAAAAATTAAACCGAATAACATCATATTGCTAACTGTCCGTCCAAGACAACATGCGGCTCAGAACTAATGGTCGGTTGCGGCTGCAGACCGGAAATGGTTGCCAACCCAGGGCAATCAACATAGTTTTTGTATATCATCACAGTCACGGAACAACCAAAATGATGATCAAATCACCATCTAAAATAGGCTCAAATAAGCAAATGGTCATCATCAGACATAACATTCGCTTAACGAGATATACATGCACCGCAAAGCAGCAGCCAATGCAAAATGGGTAGTAAATCACTATTCATTCCCTTCATGAACTAACATATAGGTTAGTATTTTCCCGTCTCAAATGAGCTAAGGCCCGCCATCATCGACAAAAAGATTTTCCCGGCAACAGTAGCAAGGCAACATCATGGTGGTGGTAAATATCACCCAACAAATGAAAAACCAAAACATATTAGAGTTTAGGTCCACCTTTTAACAAAGTCTCAGATAAAGCATGGCTCATCGTCATGGACACAACAATTTACAACATGTACAAACATAACATCATCATACATGGACTCAGTCTCAAATGAGAAAAGTGCCCATCATCATCGACAAAATGAATCAAAGAAGCATAAGGGCATATCTGAAGACTCTAAAAGGGCATTATAGAGATAAAGAAGCGGAGAAGCAACAAAGGCGGTCGAACCGCCAATATGATGCAGTCGGAAACAGAGAGATAGATAATTGAACCTGTTGATTTAACAAGAATGCCAGGAACAATCCTTCTAACTATCGTTGATTCACAAAGAATACCGATAATCAGGGTTTATCACTAACACACACAGTGATAGAGAGAAAAAACAGATTTTTTATAAAACTTGAATAATTCTTTCACCCATCTCTTACAAACATATAAAGAAACAAAACCAAATTCGAATGGGCCACAAAACATAAACGGGCCAAAAACTGGACCAAATGCAAAGTCCAACAGAATGTAAAAATAAGACAAAAAGTGAAATAACTCCTAAAATAAGCCGTTTTTGGGCCGAAACGATGACCCAAACCGCCTACGGCGGTTTGTGAAAACGTGCTCCTCGGTCCAACGGTCGTTTTGACTGGTCGTGGGCCCAAAACGGAGACTTCTAGCCCAAGTTAGGGCCATTTCAGTGAAGCCCCTTTTGATAAGCGATCTTGGGCCTCCAAAAAGGCTAAAGCTTGCTCATCCACACTTGGGCCCACATCACAATATCACCACCTCAACTAGAAGTGGGAGGCAAAACCACAATCGTCTCCACTGCCATGGAGTAGCTTGTTGTTTCAGGCCAAGATTATACTCACAAAACTCATACATTTCATTAATTCTCAAATGTACATTAAATAGAGAAAAAGAAATTAACTTACCACTAACCCATTACTCCATTATCTAGACCCACTAATCTTGCTAACTATGACCCACTAATAATTTAAAACATATGACACAATAAACTTTCTAATAACCCGTGACCCGTTCACCATAACTTGACCCGACTTGACCCGATCAAGATTAACCCAACATTGACCTAATTATAAATTAGATGGGGAAGACCCTTAAAAAGGAAGAAACAAACCACTTGTACATCACGCTTAGCATGTACATGCATCGTAAAGGAGTATACAATGCAAAAAGAGTAGTAAATCAAACTGTTCATCAGACTTCTTTTAACATATAGGTAAATGTATTGGGTTAGGTTATTTTTATCTTAAAAGAAAATAAGAAAATTGGTGAGATGGAAACAAGTTGTCGATAAGTCTCATTCTATTGATTTGGGATGAGACACCTTATGGTTTTCAATATGGAGGTCATGAGTTAGAATTTCACTTCTGTAGGTGGGTCAGAGGTTTTATAACACTGGGCTTTTGAAAGTAGGTTTTCCTTGGAATAGTGAGTGGGCAGGGTCCACGAGTGCTATCTATGTTTGTAAGGCGTGGGTGGACTTTCGCCAAATGGTTTACCAGGGTGACCGGGCTTATAGAATTCATTGGCCATATAAAATAAAGAAAGAAACGGGTCGAAAGAATAAGTTGTTAAAATTGTATAGTGTTAGTAATGTATCAATCCTTTGTAAGAATATTTGAAATGCTTATTACGCTTATCAAGTTCTGGTATAAGAATGACTTGTTTTAAGGTGAGTAATTTATCTAATCAATTTAAGAACAAAGTAGAGTTTTGTTGAGTAATTTATGTTATATAAAAATGAAAGCTGGTAAAAAGTAATTTTTAAAAATTTTCTACTGTTAGAATGATATAATTTTGTACTCTAGCATCGTAACTACTTACAATAAGGTAAAGAATTATAATATAAAGCGATGACCCGCTTACATTAATAGAGGTGAAAAAACCGGTTTTGAAACTGGAATTCGTTTCTAACCTATATAAAAAACTCGTTGAACCTGAATTGAATTGGATAAAACCTAGTTTCAAACCAGAACTAGTTCCAATCTGAAGTGATCGTTGGATAAAACCTAGTTTCAAACCAGAACTAGTTCCAATCTGAAGTGATCGTTTTACTCTCCCAAAAACAATGCAAACTAGAACCGGTTGGGCCAAAAGCCAATGTTGACTATCTTTGACTCATACCAAACTAGTTTCAATCTGAACATATGAGTTTAAAACCCCATATGTTCATTTCTACTTATGTGGATGCTACTTTTTACGGTTTATGCAACATGTTTTAGCATCCGCATCTCCTTCAAGGATTAAATGTCGATGAAAGAACTAATAATGTAAATACCTGACTCGGTTACAAAGTTAATGAACGAATTGCAATTTTGATAACACTGTCATCATTTGGTGATCCCTTTTTAGATAGTAAGGGTATAATGATTTTGAAAATTTTATTAATTTGTGATAATTGTCATTTCTTCCATATTTTTTTACCCAAATTGTTATTTTACCAAAATTTTAAAAATGTAATTACTGATCATTACAAATAGTTAAATAAGAACGTCTAGCTTAACTAAAATAGATGCCATGTTGACGTATAACTTAACATCAAATATGGAGTGAGCCAATCAAGTGACGACATGTAGCCTAAAACTGCATCATCTTGGGTTTAGGTTGAATAGCAAAAAAATTTGATCTATATGTATAGAATGTTGATTTTTCTGATTTACTTATTTGTTCACTTAAGGTTACTTGGAGTAGAGGTGCACAAATTAGTTAATGGTAAAAAAAACTGGATTATAAAATAACAAGTTAGGTTAATAACCAGTGTAACTGGTTAGACTATTTAATCGAAGTGGTTAATCGGTATCGGTTAAAAATGACTTTTTTAATATAATTTTTTTATATAAATAGTTATATTAAAGTTATCAAGTAAATGATCTTTATCATGATGAATGAGAGATATTGAGATTGAGTGAACCGGATGAAGATAATGGTTCGTGTGACTATGGATTGGATCAAAAGAATGAAGAGATGGGAGTTTTGATGGGGATTCGAAACCTAGGAGGAATGAATCAAGATTAAGGAGAATATTAGAAATTAATCTTTTGGTTCAATGATGTATACTCGTGAACTAATATAGAAAGGGTGAAATAGTTCATTTGAGAAACTTTTTTTCAATTTTTTTTGTATTTGAATGTATATCTTTGAGTTAGTTCTATTATAGCATAGTGGTGCAGATAAATTTGTATCCAAATGTATCGTCTACCATCTCATAGGTAATGTAGCTCATATCGTCTACCATCTCATAGGTAATGTAGCTCATGGATTAAGTATTATGATCTTTCAGTTCTTCTATTCATGTTTATGTAATGTCCATAGTGTTGGATATTTGGACCCTGACATTCTACTACTAGATATTGTGTCTTTCTTGGATCTAATCCTACTAGTTGGAGTTTCAAAAAGAAGTTTATTGTTGCTTATCTAGTATATAGGCGGTATATAGCGCTCTTTCTCATATAGTTGCAAAGCTTTGATTCTCTTCTATCTAAGTTACGTTTTCCATATCTACTCCACCTACTCTCAGGTGTAACAACCTTAAGGCCACCCACTTAGTTGTTAACCTAGTATTCCATCAACGAACTAACAAATATAAAATTTATGCAGGATCAAGGTTGGTCATTCAACACAATGGTTATCTCTCAAACTTATTAGATCACACTCGGTTTGATGAAGCAGAATCCTTTGAGAGTTGATAATAATATATCAAATAAACCAGACATAAAAAATAATTTTCAAGATACTTGTATATATTACTTCTCAACTCAAAATATTACAAGACTCTATCAAGCATGTGATATGAGTTACAATGAGAAACTATATATACTACTATCTACAGTCGGTTATTCTTTGATACCAGCTTGAAACTTACGACTAAACAAATACTACATTGCTAGAAGTAAGGTATCTAAGATAAACTACTATCCTAGATAAGGTAGTCATGACATGTCCATGACTTACCTTTTGTCACCAACTAAAGTTGGTAACTGTACTAACTGATAAAGAATGAACAGTGAAATAAAGTATGGTCAACTACATGGACATGGGAAAATGCCATGCAATATATCAGAGATTGCATCGGAGTGTCAAAGGGACAATACTTATGTCCATTAGTTCATAGTGGGTTCTTCCGAAGGTTGACTGGCTTTAGAAGAACAAGTTTTTCCAAAGGTTGACTTGCTTTAGAAGAACAAGTTTTTCCGAAGCCACTTATACTTCAGAAGAGTCTACTTCTTCCGAGGCTGGAGCTGATCTTCATGACTTCATACTTCGAAAGTCATTATCTTGAAATCTTCTAAGTGTTGAACTTCGGAAGAAAGATGACTTTGTCATCAAAAGATTACTTTGTATTCGGAAGTTAGGATTCCTCTTCGGAAGTCCTTTTAGCCTTAGTCTTCGGAAGTGCAGCTTTTCTCTTCGGAAGTTCTTTCACAGTTGTACCAAAAATGTTTCTAAGTGTTTGTTTTGGTTGCACCAGCCTTACTTGATCCAACAAACTCCCCCTAGGCTGATGCTACCAAAACCTCACTTGTTTCTGCTTCTCAAAGCTTTTAACACCAATGAAAGAAGATACTTATCTGTTTCTCTATTCTTTCTAGAGGTGGTGCTGAGAAGCTTGTACAAGTCATTCGTAGATAAAAGATCTAGTCTATTACTTTGAATGACATGCACCCTTTGTTGTGTCCCTCTGAAGCGAGTTAGTTGATGATATTTGTAATAATACTCCCATAGAACTATAAGTTCCAATTCAGGGCCTCAACCATTTGCAAGAAAGCCTTTCCTTTAGTGATTGACCCTTCCTTTTCTTCCCCTTCTCTTAGCTTCAACTCTTCTTCAATCATGTTCTTTGTAGTTAATTCAGTCAGATGAAGACTGCTTAGATGGTTTCTGATGTGAGCAGCTACTTCTGAGTTGGAGGGATTGGAGAATGGTTTCTCTGCTAACTCAGGAATGGCAAATATGCTGGAGTGTAGCAAAAAAGATGCATTAGTTGTTGACTTCACCATTCTCTTTTCCATAACAAAGTTATGAGAAGAGTCTTCGAACCTCCATTGGACTATCTTCTTCCTAGGAACAAGGGGCTGAGATGGTAGCTTGTCTCCCTTCCTAGAGTCCAGCAGAGTCACCAGCCTTCTTCTCAGCTTCTTCTCTTCTTCCACAAAGGAGTCAGAGTTAGTTGCAAAGAGTTTGAGAGTCTGGTCCAATGTTCCTCTTGGCAGATCAAGGAATTGTTCTCTTGTGAGGGAACATGATAAGCCATCAGTGAAGGTTAAATTGATGGACACCTCCTCACAAGAGATATCGCTCAGAGTAGTGCAGTTGATGAGCTTCCTCTTGATCTCCTTGAATTCTTCCAAGGTCAGAGGTTTGGATGATTGAGAGGATGACTTGGGTGGTTGATGGGTGGATATTGGTTGAGTTCTGGGAAGTGTTTTGGGTTTAAAGATAGGTAGTGGTGGTGGTTGTTGTGATGCAGTGGGAGAGGATGAGGGTAAGGTTGATGATGTGGGTTTAGGGGTGTAAGGCTCAGTGGTTGGCTCAGATTTGATGGGGAAAGGGAAAGGTATTGGTTCACATTGAGGTTGAGGTTATGGTGAAGGTTTGGAAGTCATCCTCTGTATACTTTTGTATACCTCTTTCCTTCTTCCTGAGCGAATGTCAACCTTGATGTTACTGACATGTTGTTGTAGGGTTCTTTCTGACATGGGGCCAACTTGTCTACAAGAGAATACATGGGCCCTGAGATAAGCTTTCATCCAGGCTTTGTCTCCCATCTTCTTGGCTGCCACAAGTTGAGCTTCTTCTGCTTTCTTCTTCTTTTCCTTAAGCTTTTCCCTAGCTGCCTTTTTCCTCTCCTTGTCCATTTGATCTTGCTCTTTGTGGAAGAGCCACAAGATCGTGTCATTATCATGAGGAGATAGTTCTTCAAGAGAGTATGAGAGCTATCCTTTCATTCCTCAGCTGTTGCTCAGCTTCCTCCTTCTTTCTCTGCTTTTCCTCTTCTAAGGCCAACCTTGCTGCTTCCTCTTTTTCTTTCTGCAACAGGGTTGTCTTTATATCTCCACCAACTCCTCTAGTGGAAGGAGAAGCACATCTTCACTTGCTGCATCGAGATTGACAAGTCTGTCAATGATATCCACCCTTTTTTGATTGTTGATAGCCTCCTGGTTTGCCACAAATACTTTGCTACTTGCAGCTAATAGCTTCCCAGTAAGGAGTCTACCTTTTCTCTTAAGTTGTCCAACCTTTCTTCCTCTAGTAGTTCTTCCGCAGTCATCTTCCTTTTGCCTTTGATGTCTTCGGAAGCTTGAGTCTTTAGAGGTTTAAGTGCAGAGGATTCAGGTTGGTGGGTGGTAATTTAAGCTTGTGGTGATGAAGTTGTTTGAGTGAAAGGGATCCTGAGAAAGTCTTCACTATTTATCTCAGAGGCCAGATCAAGAATTGCCTTTGTGATAATTAGATCATCAGACAAAGAAGATAATTCTTCCGCAAGTTGTACTCCAGCTTCGGAAGTTAGAGGGATTGCACTACCTGTCTCAACTGATTCAGTTGCTGGACCAAGTGTCCTTATATCCCCTTCGAAATCAATCTCACGTTCAATGTGGACCTTAGGTTGACCAACTCCTTTCTCAGTGGTAGGAGGTGCATTCAACCTTTGAAGCTTTTTAGCTCCAAAGTATGTCATAACAACAACTACACTTGGTTGTTCAAGTGAGGATCCTATTAGGAACTTGTTTAGGAACCTATTCAGATATATGAACATCCTTGGGTCCACTTGAAGAATAATAGGAGGCTCAGGGAAAACTGTTGCTTGCTGATCAGGATATCTTGAAGATAGAGTAGAAAGAGCTAAGCTTTGCTGCTCCACATGTGTTTCACTTTGAACCTTCTCCCTCTTTTGGTAGCATCATCTTGAGAGCTTGATGAGCTAGAGGAAGAAGTCAAAGAGACTTGGACTGGTACATGCCTAACAGATCTCTCAATCTGTTTCTCAGCTAGTTAAGCCTTGAGATTTTCAATCTCAAGTTGCTGAGTGGCAGACCTATCCTCTAAAGTCTTAACCCTGGACTCAAGGTTTGAGACTTTAGAAAGTAGGTCTTTGATTGTGAGTTGCATACTTCCCTCATCTTATTTAGAAGAATCACGGGGAGATGAGGTAACATACCTAGTATGTTTATCTTCACCACCAGATGTGGTTTCTTGGCACCCTGGTTTCCCTTGGTTAATGATATCTCTTTCAGATTCATCAAGAAGCAAAGTTTCCGTAGATTTAGTCTCAGAGACGTTACCACTGTCCTGAGAGTTCAATGAGCCACTCTATGTAGTGGCAGCTGAATCTACATGAGTCCCCTCTATATCATTCGGACTCACCTCAGTTTGTGTTCTCTGATGGGGGCTAGAAATTAGTGGTTTCTTTAGGCTTAGTTGATCCTTAGATGGGTGTTATGGATAGCATCATGGCCTTGAAGAGAAATGATTTCTTTATCTGTACCTATTAAAAGGTCAGTAAAGGATATGGAAGTTATGCCTAATGACCCGGGACCTTGATTAATGTCTAGAGGCATTAAGCCTATGATTGGGTTGTCCCTTTTTGGCTGCTCAGGGGAGTATAGTGAGTCACCCTGAGGGCTTAAAGTTTTGGTTTGGGGCTCATGTGATTGAGATTAATAAGACTCAATACCCATATTAAGGTCAATTGTCAAGGATTGGGAGACCTCAGACTGAGTGGGAGCCCATGTTTTCCCTCTAGCCTTTTTGGGTTGAATAGGGGGAACTTGTTCAATCAGAGTAGATTGAACAAGGGTTTGCTTACATTGTCTCTGATATGTATGTTTGATGACATGAGAAGGAAGATTTGGCATTGAGGTGGTTATTGCTGGTGTGGGTTCATCACCTATGGGGTTAACAGGGATGTCACTAGGAGCCATTGTCTCAATCATACCTGGAAGAAGCACAGTATGTCTTCCAGTGAAGTTGGTGGACACCCTCTTCAGTACCTTGAAGATGGCCGGCCTCATGTGAGGGATAGGTAGAGTAGCTGCACAGACAAGCTTCTCCTGATCCAGCTCACAGTTGATTATGTGCTGAATAAACCTGGGATACATGTAAAATGTTTCCCTTTGAAGATTTCCTCTGAGGTTGTTCAGCACAAATCTTGAATAGTTGAACCTGAGGCCTTTTACCAACCCATGAACCAGGCATCCTAAATCATAGGGAATTTGATCCCAACCCTCGAACTTGTTTGATAGATAATAAAGATCAATATGAAGCAGGAACTTCAAGTTGTAAGAGAAATTAAATTTGTAGACAGTAGACCTGCTCACATCTCCACCATATCCCATTTGGGCATATGTGTCTTCTAAATCCGTTTTGGGGAATTCAGTAGGAGAACCCTCATCATGGAGCTCTAGGTGCTCCCTGATGGTCTGTTCAGATATGACCAATTCTTGGCCGCAAATTGTTGACCTAATGACCCTGACTCCGTTCAGAGTTTCAAGCTGACCATTTCCCCAGAACTCTGCCATGTGGCTTGAGTAAACGGCGGGGTTAACGGTTAGGGCTGTGTAGTAGGTGGACTGGGTTAGGAACTAGATGATTTTAGAGAAGTCATCATCCTTGGAAGAATCAAGGAGTGCAACTTGGTTGTGCTGATGGTTTAGTGCCATTGTTAGGAAATTACAGAGGAAATGATGTTGATTTAGGAGTAAAATGAAGAAGGAAACTTAGGGAAGTGAAATTGGTAAAAAGATTAAAAGGATAGCTCGGAAGTATTTAAATGGGTGAAAGGGCGGATGGATAAGGTGAAGTGACAGTTTAGGGTATGATGTGACAAGAGCGGTAAGGTTAAACCCATTTAAAATATTCTGACATCATTAACAAAATCTTTACCTTTTTACAAAGTGGGGCCCTAAAGATTTACGTTACACAGGAAAGCTTTCTTTCGAGAGTAAGAACTTTTCTGAGAGTTATATCTTCCGAAACCAAACTTACTTCCGAAGGTAAATTTCATCCAAAGAGAATATTTCTTCCAAGAGTAAGGATGTTTTCCGAATGACGAAGTTTCAAGATTTGAAAATAGATTTTATATAAAATCAAATATTTTTCCAAGGCTAAAAACTCTTAGGAAGATAGAACTAACTTGGAGGAATTTTCCTTCGGAAGACAAATAACTTATCTTCTGAGGGTTATTTGCTCTTCGGAAGAACTCATACTTAGCAAATTTTAAAGAAATACGTTTTGTAACAGGGATTAGATTGTATGACAAAGACAAGACACATTTTGAAAAGGTTTTTCAAAGAAGACAAACTAATCACTGTTTATCATCCCAATACTTGTAAATAAGATACTTAAATCTTTGTTCATCAAATGCTTTGGTGGATAAATCAGGATATTGTTTATTTGGATCAACTATGACTAGTTTAATTAGGTTTTTCTCATGAATATCTCTAATGAAATGATACCTGATATCAATATGCTTTGTCTTGGAGTGCTTGACATGATTTTATGTAATGGAAATGACACTCTTATTGTCAATATGGATAGGAGTCTCCATGAAATTAAATCCATAGTCCAACATCTGGTTTTGAATCCACAGCAGCTGAGCACAGCAACTAACAGCAGCAATGTATTAAGCTTCAGCAGTTGATGTTGAGACACAAGATTGCTTCTTGCATTGCCATGAGATGATCCTTCCACCAAGAAACTGACATCCTCCTAATGTTGATTTCTTGTTGATGTTGCAGCCACCATAGTACTATCAGTGTAGCCATAGAGATTGAAGTTTTGATTCCTAAGATACTAGAGACTGAGCTTGGGAGCTCCTTTGAGGTATCTAAGGATTTTCTTGACAACAACTAGGTGAGACACCTTTGGAGAAGCCTGATATCTTGCACAAATGCAGGTTGCAAATATAATATCAGGTCTACTTGCTGTGAGATACATCAGAGATCCAATAATTGCCCTATACTGATGTTGATCAGTATCCTCCCCCTCAGAGTTAGGACAAAGATTGTGATTCTGGGTATAGGAGTCTTTGTTGGCTTATAATCCTTCATATCAAATCTTTCTAAAATATCACTGACATATTTAGATTGATAAAAAAGAACCCTTCTGTCACTTGCTTTACCTGAATTCCAAGGAAAAAATCCTTTTTTCCTATTGAACTCATCTCAAACTTCTTCTTCATAATGCTCTCAAAGTCTTTACACATTTGGTCATTTGATGAACCAAATGATGTCATCAACATAGACTTCTACGAGCAAAATGTCTTTCCTGGACTTTCTTATGAATAAAGTCTTGTCAATGGTACCTTTTGTGTAACCATTCTTCAGGAGAAACTGAGACAAAGTCACATACCATAACCTAGGTGCTTGGTGCAGCCGATAGAGAGCTTTATCCAATTTGCACACATAGTTAGGGTGTTGTGAGTCTTCAAATCCTGGAGGCTGGCACACATAGACTTCTCTGTCTATATCCCCGTATAGAAATGCACACTTGATATCAAGCTGGTAGACTATAAAATTCTTGGATGCTACATAGGCAAGAAAGATCCTCACTACCTCAAGTCTTGCAACAGGTGCAAAGACATCGGTGTAATCAATTCCCTCCTTTTACGTGTACCCTTGAACTACCAGTCTTGCCCTGTTCTTGATAATCAAGCCTCTATCATCTCTCTTATTCCTGAATACCCACTTCGTGCCAATGGGTACTTGACCGGATGGTAGTGGACATAGGTTCAAACCTTTTGTCTCTTGATTTGAAGCAATTCCTCTTGCATTGATTCAACCCAGTTACTATCCTTTAAAGCTTCCTTTACTTTTCTTGGCTCTATCTGAGAAAGGAAGCATGAGTGCAAACAAACATTTCTATTATGAATTTGTCCTCTTGTTCTCACACCTTCGGAAACATCTCCAATGATGGTCTCAGCTGGGTGAGTGTTATGAATTCTGAGCCTAGGGATCACATCCAATTGCATGGAGAGATCTAGATTTGAAAAGTTCTGCTCAGGATTTTGAACACTTAGACCAGCTGATTTCTCAAATTCATTCAATGAAGACTGATTGAATGCATGAGAGACATCATCAGTATCATTTGGGTGTGAAGTAGCATTAGCAGTTATTCCTTCAAAATGATATTTTCATAAGCATGGTGTTGTGCATTGTTTGAGTTGTCACTTGATGAGCTTTGAGGCTTACTTTGTTGATAACTTGTTGAAGCTCCATTGGTTCTTAAGATAGTTATACTATCAGATCTTTCAATTGTGGGAGCTTGATTTTCAGAAACTCTTGTAGAACTTGGAAGAGCTCTAGGTAACTCAAATAGTTGGTCATCATCAGAATCACTTTGAGTACCTGTTCCAGCTGAAACATTCTCACAAGAAGGTTTAGAATAGTTTGGAAATAATTCTAAATCAAAGATATGGTCAGGTTCATTCCCCCTAACACAAGGAGTGTGATCATTTACAACGATGTTGGAAGATTCCTCAAATTTTTGATTTTTGATGTTGTAAACTCTATAAGAAATAGAGTTGGAGGAATATGCAACAAAGATAGCATCATCTGACTTTTCAACAAATTTTGTCAAAATTGTCCTTTGTGTTAAGTATGGTACACCTGCTGCTAAAAAGCTAAGAAAACAAATGAACGATGGCCTCTTGTTCCATAGCTCATAAGGGTTTTTTCCATGGGGCTTAACTATAAGAACTCTTGGTTCTGTACATAGCATGCAGTGCTGATTACCTCTGCCTAGAATGTTAGAGGCAGCTTTGAATCAACTAACATTGTCCTAACAGCATCAATAAGGTGATGTGTTATTTTTTATGCAGGAAAATGTCTGCAGTCTGCGGACCACATCTGCAGACATCTGCAGCAAAAGAGGTGGACCAAACGTCTGCAGTCTGCAAGAAAAAGATTGTTTGTTTTTAACATCTGCAGAATGGTAAAAAATATTCTGTAATAAGATTAAACCTATTTTTCCCATTCTAATTTTCATCTAAAATATGATAAATCCATCATGGGTCAAGGAACCCCCGGCGGTTTGAACCGGCAAAACAACTCCGGTGACCGGAAGAACGACGGCGACAAAAAGGAGAAGAAGTTCGAACCGGCGGCACCACCGGCTCGAGTCGGCCGGAAACAGCGTAAGCAAAAGGACCGACTGGTGGGGAATCAGGAGAGATTGAAGCCTCAGGATGAGAAGAGTGAAGAGGATAGATCGAAGGTTGATGATCTACGAGGAACTCCGATGAGTGTGGGGCGGCGATGGTCCGACCGGTGAGGGTGGTGGGGCGGCGGTGGTCTGGCCGGTGGTGGTGGTGGGGCGGCGGTGGTCCGGCCGGTGGGGGAGGTGGGGCGCCCGATGGGGGAGGTGAGAAGAGGCTAGAAGATCTCAGAAGACATAGGTCCACATCTTCTCCATGCAGACCTCCTGCAGACGTTTTTTTAATGAAACGTCTTCCGAAAACAAACACTCTGCGCACTCAAAACCTCTTCCCGCGTCTGCGTGCACGCATATGAAGAGGTGGGGAAGATGTTTTGGTAAAAAACAAACACAACCTAAGTGTCCTATTTCTCCTCTCAACAACACCATTTTGTTGAACAGTTCTAGGAGCACTATATTGTCTGGCAATCCCTTTTGAGTCACATAATGAGTCAAGAACTTGATTATTAAACTCAGTCCCTTGATCACTTCTGATTATTTTCACCTTGTGATCAATTTAATTTTCTATTTTTAGAATTAAAGATTTTAAAGTTTCAGTATTTTCATCTTTAGTTCTTAAAAAGAATACCTATGTAAATCTAGTAAAATCATCAACTATCACAAGGCAATATGATTTCCTTCCAATGCTCATTATACTTGTGGGACCAAATAGATCCATGTGCAATAAATGTAATGGAGTGGTGATAGAGTTAACTTTTTTGGATTTGTGAGGAACCCTGTGTTGCTTTCCTTTTAGACATGCAACATAGTTATCCTTGCAGAAAAATTCTTTTTTAGGCACACCATATACTAAGTTATTGTTGGATCTAGAAAGGCTGGTGCAACCAAACCAAATCACTTAGAAGTTTTTGGTACAACAAATAAAGGACTTCCGAAGCTAAGTGTGGAACTTCCGAAGGAAAAAGGAGCTCTTCCGAAGACAAAGTGTAAAACTTACTTCCGAAGGAAAACTCCATCTTCCGAAGACAAAGAACCTACTTCCAAAGATCAAGACTTAGAATGAAAGATCTGAAGTAAACTTTTGAAGTATAGAAGCCTCTTCCGAAAGTGGGTTCGAAGAACTTGTTCTTTCGAAGCCAACTTACCTTCGGAAGACACTACTATTATCCAGTGGACTTAAGTATGGTCTCCCTGACACTCCGCTGCAGACCTCTAAGATACTGCATGGCGTTTTCTCAAAAGCCATGTAGTTGACCATACTTTAATCTACTGTTTACCTTTTTATGTTAGTATAGTTGCCATCTTTAGTTGGTAACAAAAGGTAAGTCATGGACATGTCATGACTACCATATCTTAGATAATACTTTATCTAAGATACCTTAACTTTAGCATTGTAGTATATGCTTTAGTCTTAGGTTTTCTGCTGGTATCAAAGTATATCCGGCTGTAGGATCTAGTATATATAGTTTCTCATTGTAACTCATGTTTGATGCTTGTAAGAGTCTTGTAATATCTTGAGTTGAGAAGTAATATATACAAGTGCCTTGTAAATTATTTCTTTGTGTTCCTTGCTACTTATTATATTATTATCAACTCTTGTAAAAGACTTTACTTCATCTGATTTGAGTGTTTGGTAAGTGAGTTTGAGAGAAATACAAGTGTTTAAGTGACAAAACCTGATCCTGCAATTGGTATCAGAGCTTTTTAGGCTCTTGATTGTGAGATCTTACCATCCTAATCAACCTGTTTTTCACTCCTCCTTATACCTCACTCAAAATGGCCCTCAACAAATCTGAAGTAGAGATGGGGACGATGACCAAAGCATCCATCATCACCCCTGAAAACTTCAGGTCCTAGAGCAGAAGAATGGAAGGCTTCATCAGGTATCAAGACAGTAAGATGTGGCAATCCATTGTCAATGGCCCGTATAAGCCAAAAGTAGTTGGTGGAAACGGTGCCATGATTGAGAAAGCTGTTGAAGATTATTCTGATGAGGATCGGAAGAAGCTGGACATTGACAGCAACGCTATGACTGTTCTCATGACTGCAATTCCCAACTCCATCATGGTGGGGTTTGAGCATTGCAAGTCTGCCAAAGAACTGTTTGATGCGCTTGCTCAAATGTACTCAAGCTCAAATGACTCCAAGAAGGACTCACTGAAGCAGCAGTTCGAAAACCTTCACCTATATTGCTGGAGAGACTCTTAGCCAACAATACTTCAGGTACATGGATCTCATTCTTCCCTTCAATCTGTGGGAATTGCTCATGAACTCAGAGACCTTACAAGAAAGTTCATGAGTGCATTACCCAATGAGTGGACATTCTATTGTGTCTCTATCAAGAGAACAGAGAATCTAAATACACTCACCATGACCGAACTCTATGGGATCCTTGATGGATACCGTTTGGAAATGGAAAGTAAGAGGGGTCATCAGACAAGCAGACCCTTGAGTCTTCCTGCTAGCAACGCTTTAATGGTTGCTGAAGGCTCAGGAATCTCCCAGCCTCAACAATACCTGACTTACACCCAGCAGCCATCTTGTTCTTCTGGGCCATACATCACATTTCCTGAGACTCCAAGGTCTCAACAAGCTCAACAAAGCTCCTTTCAGGACAGCTGTGCTTTTGTCTCAGGAAGTGGACACTTAAATGATTATCAATATTGCTTTGATTATCTAGGGTGTTTCAGCCTGGATGACGTGGAATACATGGACATAGTCCAATAAATGGCTCTTCTAACCTACAGAGCAAAGAAGTTCTTTAAGAGAACTGGAAGGCAATTTCCTCAGAACCCAATCAACAGCAAATTTGGGTTTGACAAAACCAAGGCCAAATGTTACAACTGTAACCAACTTGGTCATTTTACAAGGGAATGCAAGGCTCCCAAGTCCATCCCGGGAACCCCACAGGCCTCCACACATCCCTCTACACCAAAGCCCACCGGAAGTCAACAGAAACATCTACAATGGCTCAAGAAGTTGACTGGAGCTTCATGGTACAGGATGTGACTCCAGCTCAAGCACTCATGGCTGGAACAGATGAAAATAAGGTATATGAACATCTCTGTACTCCTACCTGCATTGCTAAGGTTAAATTGTATCAGGACTACAATATGGAGATTAAATCTGATATTGAGTCTTTAAATGTTTTAAAATCTGACTTTAAAAGGGCTGAATCTGACTACTAAAGAAAAATTGAGGAGTTAGAGAAAACTGTGTCCCTATTAAAACACGAACACACAAACTATAAGACTCAGATAAAGGATTTAATATCCAAATTGACTGAGGCTCAAGCCCAGCTTGTCACAGCTGAGGCTCAAGCCAGGAAGTATGCTATTTTCGAGCAGAACTTCCAAGCCATTCTTGCATCATCCTCTCACTCAAAACTTTGTTACCAAAACAAAGGTGGGTTGGGAACCAATGAAATTGCTCCACCACACTCTTATGAGTCTATAAGACAACCAAGGTGTGGTACTGAGGAGTAAGAGGTTCCATCTACTGACCCACCTTCTTATGAGTCAAAGAATGATGCAACTATGGAGACCATCACAGGGAAGAACTAGGTAATTATACCCTCTCCTGCCAATAATGATCAAACCCTGACCATCAAAGCTAGAAGAAGCAGAGCTAAAGCAGCCAGAAAAAAACTGCCAAGAAAGTGGCTGAGTCTAAGCTGAAGATAGACCCAAAGCAAAAGGGTGTATTCATCTCAGCTGGATTCCAGGTGGTTGGAAACTCTGATTCAGGAAAAGGGTGTAGTACTAGCACTCCTGTCCTACCAAAGGATCAGAAGTAAAGGGAAAGGTTGCTGATGAAGGGAAAAAGAACAAGAAACAGCAATCCTCAAGTTCCCAAAAGATTAACAGTGCATGCATAATGTGTGGTCTGCAAAACAACATGGCCAAAGATTGTTACTACAATTCTGCTAGCACACATTATCCAAATAATGTTAAAAAGAAAGGAGTCAGGGAAGGTTTCTCATTTGGACCATATCAAATGGTTCAAGTGATGAAAAAGGGAAAGCTTGTTTCCGAAGCAAGGCTGCTTTCGGAAGAAGATCCTTCTTCCGAAAGGAAAAAGGCTTCGAAGCTAAAGCTGTCAAGACTCAAAAGAATAAAAGAGTCCCCTTGAAACCATTCCGGAAGAAGACTGCTTCGGAAGAAAGGTGGTGAAGGCTTCTTCCGAAAAGAAAGAAGCTTCGGAAGAATGCCAAGCTACAAAAGCTTCAACAAGCTCATCCTCCATGATCAACCAAGGGATGGAATGGAAGATCAAGGAAGATGTTGTAGCCCAAACCTCTTCTTCAAAGACATCCATTGAACCCCCATGCATAAATTTTGGTTCAATTATGTCACTATCATTGGAAGAACCCAAGACCAATAAGGCTTGGGTTTCCAATAAAAACTAATCATCTCATCTTATGTGCAGGGACATCCATATGACAAGAATAACAACATTTGGATTGTGGATAGTGGATGCTCCAGGCACATGACAGGGAACAGATCTCTCCTTCAACAATTTCAACATTATGATGGAGGTCCTGTCCAGTTTGGAGGTGAGACCGGAGGATATATTTCTGGCAGAGGAAGTATATCCAATGGAAATTAAAGGTTGACAAAGTTAATTTTGTCAAACAGCTTGAACACAACCTGTTAAGTGTTTCTTAATTCTGTGATCAAAAGCATCAAATGCTCTTCACAGAACATGAGTGCATAATCCTCAAACCCGGGATGACAATTCCTCAGGAATTGGTACTTCTTAGATCTCCCAGGAAAGGGGATATGTACAAGCTGGATATGAACAATGCTTCCCTAATGGGAGAAGTATCATGCTTTCTTTCCAAAGCTGATGGTGATGAGTCAACACTATGGCATAAACGAATGTGTCATGTAAATTTTAAACAATGAATAAATTGGCTAAAAATAACTTGGTACATGGTTTGCCTAAAAAGGAATTTTTCTGCAAAGATAACTGTGTTGCATGCCTGAAAGGGAAGCAACACAGGACATCTCATAAATCCAAAGTCGTTAACTCCATCACCACCCCATTACACTTATTGCACATGGATCTATTTGGTCCCACAAGTATAATGAGCATTGGAAGGAAATCATATTGCCTTGTGATTGTTGATGATTTTACTAGATTTACATGGGTATTCTTTTTAAGAACCAAAGATGACTGCTGAAACTTTGAAATCTTTTATTCTTAAAATAGAAAATCAAGTTGATCACAAGGTTAAAATAATTAGAAGTGATCAAGGGACTGAGTTTAAGAACCAAGTTCTTGACTCATTTTGTAACTCAAAAGGGATTGCCAGACAATATAGTGCTCCCAGAACTCCTCAACAAAATGGTGTTGCTGAGAGGAGGAATAGGACACTTATTGAGGCTGCTCGGACTATGTTAGCTGATTCAAAGCTGCCTCTAACATTCTGGGCAGAGGCAGTCAGCACTGCATGCTATGTGCAGAACAGGGTTCTTGTAGTAAAGCCACATGGAAAAACCCCTTATGAGTTATGGAACAAGAGGCCACCGTTCATTGGCTTTCTAAGGTCCTTTGGCAGCAGGTGTACCATACTTAACACAAAAGACAATTTGGCAAAATTTGCTGAAAAGTCGGATGATGCTATCTTTGTTGGATATTCCTCTTACTCTAAAGCTTATAGAGTTTATAATATTAAAAATCAACAATTTGAGGAATCTTCCAACATTGTAGTCAATGAGCACACTCCTTGTGTTAGGGGGAATGGCCCTGATCATATCTTTGATTTAGAATTGTTTCCAAACTATTCTAAACCATCTTGTGAGAATGTTTTAGCTGGAACAGGTGCTCAAAGTGACTCTGATGAAGATCAACTGTTTGAGCTTCCCAGACCTATTCCAAGTTCTCCAAGAGCTGCAGCAAATCAAGTTCCCACTATTGAAAGATCTGACAGTATAACCATCTCAAGAGATAGTGGAGCTTCAACAAGCAGTTCACCTATTGACTTTCAAATCTCTTCAGGTGACCCTGCACAACACCAAGCTGATGAAAGCAACATCTTGAAGGAACAGGCAACTGTTGATGATGCTTCACAGCAAACAAATGATGATGTTTCTCCTTCATTCAATCAGTCCTCATTGAATGAGCTTGAAACAACAGCTGGACCAAGTATTCAAGCTCCTGAGCAAAATATGTCCAATTTGGATTTATCTTTGCAACTGGAGGTGATTCCTAGACTTAGGATTCATAACACTCATCAGCTGAGAACATCATAGGGGAAGTCTCTGAAGGCGTGAGAACAAGAGGACAAACTCACAATGGGAATGTCTGTTTGTACTCATGCTTTTTATCCCAAATGGAACCCAAGAAGGTGGAAGATGCCTTGAAAGATAGTAGCTGGGTTGAATCAATGCAAGAGGAGCTGCTTCAATTCAAAAGACAAAAGGTTTGGAACCTATGTCCGCTACCATCTGGTCAAGTACCTATAGGCACTAAATGGGTTTTCAGAAACAAGAGAGATGATAGAGGCTTGATTATCAAGAACAAGGCAAGACTGGTGGTTCAAGGATACACTCAACAGGAGGGAATCGATTATACTGATGTCTTTGCACCTGTTGCAAGACTTGAGGCAGTTAGGATCTTCCTTGCTTATGCTGCATCCAAGAATTTCACTGTCTACCAGCTTGATGTCAAGTGTGCCTTTCTATATGGGGATATAGATAGGGAAGTGTATGTATGCCAACCTTCCAGGATTTGAAGATCCACAACATCCCAACTACGTGTGCAAATTGGATAAAGCTTATATGGGCTGCACCAAGCACCTAGGCTGTGGTATGAGACATTCTCTCAGTTTCTCCTGAAGAATGGCTACACTAGAGGTACCATTGATAAGACTCTTTTCATAAGGAAGTCTGGGAAGGATATCTTGCTCGTTCAAGTCTATGTTGATGACATCATATTTGGTTCTTCAAATGACCAAATGTGTAAAGACTTTGAGAGCATTATGAAGAAGAAGTTTGAGATGAGTTCCATGGAAAAATGGACTTTTTCCTTGGAATTCAGGTAAAGCAAATGAAGGAAGGGTTCTTTATCAATCAATCTAAGTATGTCAATGATATCTTAGAAAGATTTGATATGAAAGATTGTAAAGCAGCAAAAACACCTATACCCAGAAACCACAATCTCTGCCCTGATTCTGAGGGGGAGGATACTGATCAACATCAGTATAGAGCGATTATTGGTTCTCTGATGTATCTCACAGCAAGTAGACCTGATATCATGTTTGCAACTTGCATTTGTGCAAGATATCAGGCTGCTCCAAAGGTGTCTCACCTAATAGCTGCCAAGAGAATTCTTAGATACCTTAAAGGAGCGCCTAAACTAGGTCTCTGGTATCCAATAAACAGTGATTTCAATCTCTATGGTTACTCTGACAGTGATTATGGTGGCTGCAATATCAACAAGAAATCAACATCCGGTGGATGTCAATTTCTTGGTGGAAGGATCATCTCATGGCAATGCAAGAAGCAATCCTGTGTCTCTACATCAACTGCTGAAGCTGAATACATTGCTGCTGCTAGTTGATGTGCTCAGCTGCTATGGATTCAAAACCAGATGATAGACTACGGATTCAACTTCATGAGTACTCCTATCCACATTGACAACAACAGTGCTATATCCATTACTGAAAATCCGTGAAGCACTCCAAGACTAAGCACATTGATATCAGGTATCATTTCATTAGAGATATTCATGAGAAAAATCTTATCAAGCTAATCAAAGTTGATTCAAATGAACAATATGCTGACTTGTTCACCAAAGCCTTTGTCGAACAAAAGATTTAAATATCTTATTACAGCTATTGGGATGATAAACCTTGATTAGTTGATCTCATTTGAAAACCTTTTAATGTGTAAGTCTTATGTCAACAACAATCTAAGCCCTGTTACAAAAGATCTTTCTCCAAAATTTTATCCAAGTATGAATTCTTTCGAAGAGGAATTATCCCTCGGAAGATATTTTACATATCTTCCAAAGCAAATTTCTCTCAGGATAATTTTCTTCTCGGAAGAGTGTTAAGTCTCGGAAGAAGCGATTGATTTCATATCAGATCTACTTCCGAAGCTTTTAACACTCTCCATTTGAAAAGCAACATATACTCTCGGAAGTAATCACTTTACCTTCGGAAGTAAATTTACCTTCGGAAGAACATTACCTTCGGAAATACTTTATACTCGGAACAAAGATTTTACTGTGTAACGGAAATCTTTTGGGCCCCGCTCTGTAAAAAGTAAAGATTTTGTTAATGATGTCGGATTATTTAAATGGACTAACCTTACCGCCCATGTCACATCATCCACTGAAACCTCACATCGTCTTATCCAAACCCCCCTTTAAACCGCCATTCCACCCATTTAAATACCTCCGACTAATCACTTACATCCTTTTTACCAAAATTACTGCCCTAAAAGCTTTCTTCATCTTCAATTTACTATTCAGAACTATCTTCCTGTAACTTTCTTCGATGGCACTTAACCCTCAGAACAACCAAGTCACACTCCTTGACTCTTCAAGGGATGTTGACTTCTCATACATCATCTCCTTTCTAACCCAATCTTCTTACTACACCGCTCTGACTGTTAACCCCACGATTTACTCAAACCATATGTCTGAATTTTGGGCAAATGGTCAGATTGAAACCCTAAATGGGGTTCGTGTCATTCGATCGAGCATCTGTGGCCAGAAGTTGGTCATTTCTGAACAAAGCATCAGGGAGCATCTAGAGCTTCATGATGAGGACGCTCTAACGGAATTCCCCAAAGCAGATTTGGACAATTCTTATATCCAAATGAGATATGATGGAGATGTTAGCAGGTCAACTGTCTACAAATTTAACTTCTCTTACAATTGGAAGTTCCTGCTGCATGTGGTTCTTCACTGCTTATCCAATAAATCTGGGGGATGGGATCAAATCCCATATGAACTTGGGTGCCTAGTTCATGGTTTGGTGAAAAGCTCCGCTTCAACTACTCAAGATTTCTGCTGACCAATCTCATGGGAAATCTTCAAAGGGACACATTCTTCATGAGGTCAAACCATCCTTCACAATTGACCTCAATATGGGTCTTGAGTCTCCTTAGTCTCAGACCCATGAGCCCGAAACCCAAGCTGAAAGCCCTTAGGGAGAGTCTCTATACTCCCCTGAGCAGCCAAAAAGGGACAGCCCCATCACAGGCTCAATGCCTTTAGACATTGATCAAAGTCCCAGGTCACTAGGTTTCACTTCCATATCCTTTACTGATCTTTTAATTGGAGCTGATGAAGACATTATGTCTCTTCAGGGCAATGAAGTTGATCCATAACACCCTCTCAAGGATCAACAGAGCCCAGAGAGATCTCTTATCTCCAGCCCCCATCAGCAAACCTTTACCGAGGTGAGTCCCACTGATGTGGAGGGGACTCAGGTAGATTCAGCTACCACTACTGAAGGAGCCTCAAGGGATCCTCAGGTTAGTGGTAACATCACTAAGACTAAATCTACGGCAACCATGCCCTTTGATGACTCTGAAAGAGACATCATTGAGCAAGGGAAACCAAGGCGCCAAGAAACCACATCTGGTGGTGAGGATGAACATACAAGGTATGTTACCTCATCTCCCCGTGATTCTTCAAAAGAAGATGAGGGAAGAATGCAACTCACCATTGAAGACCTACTTTCTAAAGTCTCAAATCTTGAATCCAAGGTTAGGACTTTAGAGGATAGGTCTGCCACTCAGCAACTTGAGATTGAAAATCTCAAGGCCAAACTAGTTGAGAAACAGATTGAGAGGTCTGTTAGGGATGTACCAACTCAGGTCTCCTTGACCTCTTCCTCTAGCTCATCAAGCTCTCAGGATAATGCTACCAAAAAGGGGGAGATTGTTCAGAGACAAAGTCAAAGACAAGAGGAACCCCAAAGTCAAGCTCTCACTTCCCTGAGCTCAAAGTATTCTATGCAACAAGCTTCAATTTTCCCTGAGCCTCCTCCAGTTGTTATTCAAATGGATCAAAGGATGCTCCAAGATCTCAGTAGGTTCTTTAACAAGTTCCTATTGGAATCTCTTATTGAACAGCCAAGTCCTGATCTGTCTGTGATCTACTTTGGAGCTCAAAAGCTTCAGAGGTTAAATGCACCTTCTACCACTATTGAGGAAGTTGGTCAACCTAAGGTCCAAGTGGAACCTAAGATTAACTTCGAAGGGGAAACAAGGACTGATGGCCCAGCAACTGAAACAGTTGGGACAGATAGTGCATTCTCACAGACTACCGAAGCACAATTCAAAGCCTCGGAAGAACAATTTCAAACTTCCGAAGCTGATATTGCTGCTGCGGAAGGACTATTCTCATTATCTAATGATCTAATAGTCACAGATGCAATCCTGGAACTTGCATATGAGGTTAATAGGGAGGATTTTCTCACCCAACCTCTAGCTCAAACATCAACATTAACTCCAGTTTCCATCTCTACTACTCAACTTGAATCTTCCATCCAAGAACCCCCAAAGTCTAGCACTTCCGAATAAACCAAAGGAAAGAGGAAGATGACTACGGCAGAGCTTCAGGAGGAAGAAAGGTTGGAGAAACTCAAAAGAAAAGGTAGGCTTCCAACTGGAAAACTGCTAGCTGCAAGTACCAAAGCAGCTGCAGCCAACCAGAAGGCAGTCAACAACAGAAAAAGAGTAGAGATCATTGATAGACTTGTCAGTCTAGGAGCTGCAAATGAAGATGTACTCCTGCTATCATTAGAGGAGTTAGTTGATCTGGAAAAGGCAACCTTGCTGCAAAAACAGCAAAGAGAAGAAGCAGCAAGGTTGGCCTTAGAAGAAGAAAGGGAGAGGAAAGAAAGAGAAGGTGATCAGCAGCTCAGGAGGGAAAGGATAACTTTCCTAACCTCCAGAGGTTTCTCTCAAGAAGAATTATCTCCACATAACAATGACACGATCTTATGGCTCTTCAACAAAGAGCAAGATCAAATGGAGAAAGATAGAAAGAAAGCTGCAAGGGAAAAACTGATGCAGAAGAAGAAGAAGGAAGAGGAAGCAGGACTAACTGCTGCCAAGAAGATAGGTGAGAAGGCCTGGATGAAGAGCTATCTCAAGGCTCATGGCTTCTCTGGCAGGCAGGTGGGTCCTATGTCAGAAAAGACTCTCCAGCGACATGTCAATGACATAAAGGCTGACATTCGCGCGGGGAAGAGGAAGGAGATGTATAGAAGGGGACAGGGGATGATCTTCAAAGCAACCACTCAACCCTAGCTCCAAACCCAACCACAACTTGAACCAATACCCTTTCCATTCCCCATTAAAACCGAACCAACCACTGAACCATACACCCCTGAACCTACACCATCACCCCTACCAATCTCTTCACCTCAACCACCTAAACTACCCATCCTCCAACCCAAAACTCTAGCCAGAACCCAAACACCTCAACCTACCGATCAACCCATCAAACCATTCCCTCAGCCTTCTAAACATCTCTCCTTAGAAGAATTCAAGGCAGTCAAGACAAAGCTCATCAATTGCACAACCCTGAGCGACATCTCCTGTGAGGAGGATTCAGTCAATTTGACTTATGTTGATGGATCCTCACGTTCCCTCACTAGAGATCAATTTCTTGATCTGCCCAGAGGAACATTGGACCAGGCTACAAATCTCCTTGGCCTCAATTCAGACACTTTGAATGAGGAAGAAAAGAAGTTAAGGAGAAGGCTGGTGACTCTGCTGGATACCAAGAAAGGTGACCGGGTGCTAAGACAACCTCTTGCACCTAGGAAGAAGATATCCAGTGGAGGTTCAAAGACTCTTCTTACAACTTTGTTGTTGAAAGAGAGAATGGAGAGCTCAACAGGCTAAATGCCTCATCTCTGCTACACTTGAGCAGATTTGACATTACTGAGTTACCAGAGAAGCCATTCTCCAACCCTTCAAACTCTGATGTAGCTGCCCATATCAGAAATCATCTTGGCAGTCTTCATATGGCCGAGCTAACTGCTAGAAGCAAGGCTGAAGAAGAGTTGAAATTGAGAGAGGAGGAGAAAAGGAAGGGATCAACAACCAAACGCAAAGCCTTTCTACAAATGATTGAAGGTACTGAACTTGAATCCAAAGTTAGATGGGAGTATGACTATAACTCCCGTCAACTAACTTTTTTTAGGGGGACTCAACAAAGGGTACATGTCATTCTGAGTGATAGACTGGATCTCCTATCCACCGATGACTTGTACAAGCTTCTCAGCACCACTTCAGGGAAGAACAAAGAGACAGACAAATATCTTTTGTCCCTGGTGTTGAAGGCTTTAAGAAGCAGAAACAAGTGAGGTTTTGGTAGCATCAGCCTAGGGGGAGTTTGTTGGATCTAGAAAGGCTGGTGCAACCAAAACCAAATCACTTAGAAGATTTTGGTACAACAAATAAAGGACTTCCGAAGCTAAGTGTGGAACTTCCGAATGAAAAAGGAGCTCTTCCGAAGACAAAGTGTAAAACTTACTTCCGAAGGAAAACTCCATCTTCCGAAGACAAAGAACCTACTTCCAAAGATCAAGACTTAGAATGAAAGATCTGTAGTAAACTTCCAAAGTATAGAAGCCTATTCCGAAGTATAAGTGGGTTCGGAAGAACTTGTTCTTCCGAAGCCAACTTACCTTCGAAAGACACTACTATTATCTAGTGGACTTAAGTATAGTCTCCCTGACACTCCGATGCAGACCTCTGAGATACTGCATGGCGTTTTCTCAAAAGCCATGTAGTTGACCATACTTTAATCTACTGTTTACCTTTTTATGTTAGTACAGTTGTCATCTTTAGTTGGTGACAAAAGATAAGTAATGGACATGTCATGACTACCATATGTTAGATAATACTTTATCTAAGATACCTTAACTTTAGCATTGTAGTATATGCTTTAGTCTTAGGTTTCCAGCTGGTATCAAAGTATATCCGGCTGTAGGATCTAGTATATATAGTTTCTCATTGTAACTCATGTTTGATGCTTGTAAGAGTCTTGTAATATCTTGAGTTGAGAAGTAATATATACAAGTGCCTTGAAAATTATTTCTGTGTGTTCCTTGCTACTTATTATATTATTATCAACTCTTGTAAAAGACTTTACTTCATCTGATTTGAGTGTTTGGTAAGTGAGTTTGAGAGAAATCCAAGTGTTTAAGTGACAAAACCCGATCCTACAGTTATTTTTAACCAAATTGTTCATGGTTTTAAAATAAACATGACACATTCTTTTATGCCAAAGAGTTGACTCATCACCATTAGCTTTGGAAAGAAAGCATTATACTTCACCCAGTGGGGAAGCATTGTTCATATCTAGTTTTACATATCCCCTTTCTTGGGAGATCTAAAAAGTACTAATTCCTGAGGAATTGTCATCCTGGGTTTGTGAATAATGCACTCGTGTTCTGTCAACAGCATTTGGTACTTTTGATCACAGAACTGAGAAACACTTAAAAGATTATGTTCAAGTTGTTTGACAAAATTTACTTTATCTACCTTCAACTTACCATTGAATACACTACCTCTGCCTTAAATGTATCCTTCGGTTTAACTCTAAACTGAACATCCTCCATCAAAATGTTCAAATTGTTGAAGAATGGAACTGTTTCCTGTCATGTGCCTGGAGCATTCACTGTCCATAATCCATACATTTCCATTTTTGTCATGTGGATGTCCCTGCACATAAGGTGAAAAGATTAGTTACTATTGGAGACCCAAGCCTTGTTGGTCTTGGGTTTTCCAATGTGGATGACATAACTGAACCAAAATGTATGCATGGGGATTCAACTATGGTATTTGAAGAAGTGGTTTGGGCTGCAACATCTATTTTGATCTTCCATTCCATCCTTTGTTTGATCAGTGTGGATGAGCTTGATGAAGCTTAAGCAGCATAGCTTTCTTTCAAGGCTTCTTTCTTTTCAGAAGAGACTTTCACCACCTTTTCTCCCGAAACAGTCTTCTTTTCGGAAGGTTTCAAAGAAATTCTTTTGTTCTTCTAAATCTTCTTTGTCTTGTCTTCCGAAATTATTTTCTTTTGGGAAGAATGAGTTTCTTTCGAAAGCAACTTTGCTTCGGAAACAAGTTTTCATTTTCTCAACACTTGGACCATGTGATAAGGTCCAAATGTAAAACCTTCTTTGACTCCTTTCTTAACATTATTTGCATAATGTGTGCTTACCGGATTGTAGTTGCAATCTTTTGCCAAAAGGTTGTGCAGACCGCACATTATGCATTTAATGTTAACCTTTGTGGGATGTGAAAACCATTGTTTCTTGCATTTCTTATCATCATCAATAGTCTCCCCCTTCAAAATTTGATCCTTTAATAAGGAAGGAGTGTTTTTTACTCCTTTCCTAGATTAGAGTTTCCACTACATGGAATCCGGCTGAAATAAATATACTCTTTTGCTTTGGGTCTATCTTCAGTTTGGACTCAGCCATTTTCTTGGCAGTTTTTTTGCTGTCTTAGCTCTTTTTTTCTAGCTTTGGTAGTTAGGGGTTGATGATCACTGGTGGGAATGGGTTTTTACCTATTCCTTCCCTGTGATGGTCTCCATAATTACATCATTCTTCTTTTCATGAGGTAGAGTGTCAACAGATGGAATCTCTTGCTCTTCAGTACCACATCTTGGTTGTCTTATAGACTTATAAGAGTGTGGTGGAGCAATTTCATTGGTTTCCAACCCATTTTTGTTTTGATAACAAACCTTTCAGTGGGAGGATGATACAAGAATGGTTTTAAAGTTATGCTCTTCAATAGCATACTTCTGTGCTTTAGCATCAGCTATGACTAGTTGGGCTTGAGCCTCAGTTAACTTGGAGATTAAATCTTTGATTTAATCGTTGTAGTTGGAGTGTTATTGTTTTAAAAAAGATACAGTTTTCTCCAACTCATCAATTTTCATTTTATAGTTAGTTTCTGTCCTTTTAAAATCGGATTTTAAGATGTTTAAGTACTCAATATCATATTTGATTTTCATGTTATAGTCCTGATATAATTTGACTTTAGCAATATAATCTAGAGTATAGAGATGTTTATATACCTTGCTATCATCTGTTCCAGCCATGTGTGCTTGAGCAGGGGTCACATCCTACACCATGAAGCTTCGGTTAACATCTTGAGCAACAACAACGGTTTGCTGTTTAGTTGACTTTGCAGCAGCTTTAGATGCCACAAGATGTGTGGAGGCTTGAGTGGCTCCTGGGTTGGATTTAGGATCTTTGCATTCCCTGGAAAAATGACCAAGTTGGTTGTAGTTGAGGCACTTGGCCTTAGTTTTGTCAAATCTAAATTTTTTGTTGATTGGGTTTTGAGGGAACTGCCTTCCAATTCTTTTGAAGAAATATTTTGCTCTGTAAGTTAGAAGAGCCATTTGTTGGACTATGTTCATGTATTCAACATCATCTGGGCTAAAGCATTCTAGATCATAAAAGTAGAACTAAAAGTCACTAGAATGTTTATTTCTTCAAACAAAGACACAATTATCCTGGTAGGAACATGATTGAGCCTGTTGAGACCTTCTTGTCTCAAGAAAAGTAATATATGGCCCAGAAGAATATGATGGTTGCTAGGCCTAAGTCACGTACTGCTGGGCTATGGAGGTCTTGATCCTTTAGCAATAACTAAAGCATTGCTAGAAGAAGGATTAGAGGTTCTGTCCATCTGGTGGCCTTTCTAAGTCTCCGTCTCTACACAGTATCCATCAAGAATATTGTATAGTTAAGTCATTATGAGAGTATTCAAGTTCTCTGTGCTCTTGATAGGGACACAGTAGAACGTCCACTCTTAAGGAAGTGCACTAATAAACTTCCTTGATAGATCTCTATTCTCAAGAGTCACACCTACAGACTGAAGTGATGAGATAAGATCCATGTACCTGAAGTATTGTTGGCTAAAGGTCTCTCTAGCAATATATGTGAACTTTTCAAATTGTTGCTTCATGGAATCTTTCTTTGACTCATTTGAACCAGAGTACATCGATTTCAATGCATCAAAGAGTTCTTTGGCTGACTTGCAGTGCTCAAAGCCTACCATTATGGAGTTTGGTATGGTTGTAAGCAATACAGTCATAGCATTGTTGTTGATGTCCAGTCTCTTGAGGTCTTCATCTGAGTAATCTTCAACAACTTTCTCTATCATGGCACCATTACCAGCCGTTGCAGCCACTTTTGGCTTGTAAGGACCATTGACGATAGATCTCCACATTTTGATGTCTTGATACTTAATGAAACCTTCAATACGCATGCTCCAAGATCTGAAGTTTTCAGGAGTGATGATAGGAGCTTTAGTCATCATTCCCGGTTTAGACTCAGATAATTTCTGGTTGTTGGCCATTTTGACTGAGGTAAGTGTATGAGGGATGAAGCGGGTTGATTAGGATGGTAAGATCTCATAATCAAGAGCCTAAGAAGTTCTAATACCTATTGCAGGATCGAGGTTGGTCACTCAATACAATGGTTATCTCTCAAACTTATTAGATCACACTTGATTTGATGAAGCAGAATACTTTGAGACTTGATAATAATACATTAAGTAAACAAAACACAAAGAATAATTTTCAAGATACTTGTATATATTACTTATCAACTAAAAGTGTTACAAGACTCTATCAAGCATGTGAAATTTGTTACAATGAAAAACTATATATACTACTATCTACAGCCGATTATACTTTGATACCAGCTGGAAAATTACGACTAAACAAATACTACATTGCTAGAAGTAAGGTATCTAAGATAAACTACTATTCGAGATAAGGTAGTCATGACATGTCCATGACTTACCTTTTGTCACCAACTAAAGTTGGTAATAGTGGAATAAGGTATTGTTAACTACATGGGCGTGAGAAAACACCATGTAGTATATCAAAGGTTGTAGTTGAGTGTCAGATGGATCATACTTATGTCCACTGTTCATAGTGGGTTCTTTCGAATGTTAACTGCCTTCGAAAGAACTTGTTCTTCCGAAGCCACTTATACTTCGAAAGAGTCTACTTCTTCCGAGGCTGGAGCTGATCTTCATGACTTCATACTTCGGAAGTCATTATCTTGAAATCTTCTAAGTGTTGAACTTCGGAAGAAAGATGACTTTTTCTTCGGGAGGTGACTTTGTCTTCGAAAGTTAGGATTCCTCTTCGGAAGTCCTTTTAGCCTTAGTCTTCGAAAGTGAAGCTTTTATCTTTGGAAGATTTTTTACAGTTGTACCAAAAATGTTTCTAAGTATTTGTTTTTGTTGCACTAGCCTTACTTGATCCAACAGTTTTCTTACACTTCATTCATGATTACGCTTACTCTTCATGTAAGACACGTTTTCGTATAGGTTAAGTTGCTGACATCATGAACTCAGGATTAATGTCTAGTCGTTTCAACACTCTCATGTCCAAGCTCACTGTCCTACCGATTGTTTCGCTTGCATGGGTATGTTAAAGCATAGATCTTTACTACAAGACCTTTTAAATTATGTTTACATTTAGGTGTTTCATATTTATTTGTATTCCTTTGCTTAATTATGACTTTTCAGTTTGTTTAGACCGTTAGATTATGTTGCACACTACTAGAAAAACTACAATCGATGACGGGCACATATTTAGGGTCGAACAATGCGCATATGTGCGTTAAGAAATGGGTAGTCATAGATGAAAGATGACACACATATGCGTGCCATATATTTATGATAGGTAAAAGATGGCACGCATTTTATGACCATCAGTAGATGACTTGCGATGCGTGTTAATAAAGGGGTAGTCATAATGATAAAATGACAAGCGTGTGTGTGTCATCTTTATGAATTTTATGACGAGTTAAAAATGAGATACAATGCCCATCATAAATTTAGGTGATTTATAATATATATATTTTTTATTATCAATTTACTTGCTTTTTTGTAAAATTATATATCAATAATTGTTAGCAAAACAAAATTTATTTAATTAAATACTAAAAAAATCATAAAATTGTTCCAGCTTCACTTGCAAATACATAAAGTTCTATATTCAACTGATTGTCTAATAATGTAGCCCTACATATAAATAAAATTTGAAACGTAACACAACCACTCTTCACGAATTTTATCCACATCAGCATCTGTATATTCAGTTTTACTTCCTCCAACCTAAGAAAGAATCAATATCACCAAATTAAACTTACGAATTTGAACCATACAAATAAACTAACAACCTCTATTCCATAATTTCTAACCAAATTAACCAAATTTCCAAGTCCCACATATTAAACATAATTCAACTACTTAGTCACCAAATCAATCAAATTAAACAAAATTCAACTACTCATAAACTCTAGATTACATACTTTCAGAACTAAATTAATCAAATTAACACAAAATCAACAAAAAACATATAATAGAAAGTCATACATGCATATATATCAATTAAAAAGCAACAGTTGTAAACATATAATAGAATGGTTTACTTACAGTATTATTGACTAGTATTTCAAGCCCTTCATCAACCACTTCTTCATGAACTTTAGCGCATAGTATCAATATTCAGTACTTTTTGGCTTATATGAACAATACACTATCATATTTTAATTATCAACTTATTAATGAAGTTAATTAAAGGCGTAATCTCGATGGAGAATTAAGTGCTCACTGTAGAATTGACCCATTTGTGTTTAGACGGCCTCTTGCTAGATTCACTTTGTGCAGCATATAAGCTATTGCCTTACAACAAAGTTGATTGATCAAGAAATATAAAATAATATAACATAAAGTTTTGATAATTTGTATTACTTACACATCAATGGTTTGTTTATCAACGAATTGAAAGTGCTAACCCCCAGAGATTCAAAATAATAACAACTGCATATCTTCATGTCTAGCACAGCCAACACTCAATATTTTCTACATAAACCAATAATCAAATTAAGTCAAACAATTTATTTACTATGGTGGTGGCATTTGATAATCAATTAAGTCAAACACAGGATTGTAGGGCAATAGAATGATGTTATTGTACCCTCTTATACACAATCGATTTGCAATGCTTCTACTTGAATCATTAATATTTTTAAATTTCGCTTTAGGTTCAACTGGCAAGATTGCAGTGGGGGCTCATAAAACAAATTCAATGATATTTTTTTCTTCCTTTCTAGAATTGCTCAAACAAATACCTATATAATAACACCTTTGTAGTAGCGTTGGTTAAAGTTTAGTGGTTATGTTTTATATTATAACTAGTATTAAGCCCCTCGCTTTACAACGGGGACGTAAAATCATGCCAAATAGCATCAATGTCATACCACCATTAGCGATCGTCAACGCTAGAAAAACTCATATTAAAAAATAAAAACAAAAAAAATAAAACCAAACAGAAAGTAGATGTTAGAACACTAAACCACGCTCGTAAAACTCTAAAAATAATAACTAAATCGATCTAGGATATGGACATTCCACTAGTTAATCCCTTGAACTAATCAACTGATGTGATGCATTTACTCATCTTATGAATATGTTAGTACATAAACGAATAATAAAGAATTGAAAACAAATCAAAGTTAGATAATATTTTATTCTATTAGCATGCTTATACAAAGAAATAACAATAAATTATCCGTCTCTAAATATTATTTCTTTATATATCAAATATAAGCTCATCTTTAATTGAAAACAAGCAAATAAATAAATAAATAAATAAATAGGTAAATAACTAAGTAAATAATTAAATAAATAACTAAATAAATCAATCAATCAATTAATCAATAAATAAATAAATAAATAAATAAATAAATAAATAAATAAATAAATAAATAAATAAATAAATAAATAAATAAATAAATAAATAAGTAAATAAATAAGTAAATAAATAAGTAAATAAGTAAATAAATAACTAAATAAATCAATCAATCAATCAATCAATAAATAAATAAATAAATAAATAAATAAGTAAATAAGTAGATAAGTAGATACGTAAATAGATAGATAGATAGATAGATAGATAGATAAATAAATAAATAAATAAATAAATAAATAAATATCATAGTGAATGACTCCTATATATTAATGTTGGGTGCATTGTAAATCACTTGGAATGGCCTCAAATGTGCATGACCACCAAGCACATGGCAACTAGTAAGGACAAGTATTGGCTTTGAGGAAATTCATTTTGCTCCCGTAAATTCTATAAATATAAATAACACAAATAATTTGTGAATACTAGAAGTTATATTAATTATTACTAGGTTAGATTCTCATGTAATACACGAGCTAAATTATAAAATGATAATAAATAAATATCTTATATGATAATAAACTTTTATTTGAGTTTAGAGAGGGCCTAGTTAGAAGAATCTTATTAGATTTTGTGAAACAAAATATCAATCTAAATTCTATATTCATTATTGATTTGATAAAATTACAATAAAAACTTTATTTAATTAGGTTGATATTAATCAAAATATTAGAAAATGACATGTAATAAATTTATTATGATATTGAGTTATAAGATATAATTTAATTGCTTAAAATAATGGGCCAGAACGTTAGGCGAAAAAGTTTATGGATTTGCTCTAGAGTTACTGTTAGGCGAAAAAGTTTATGGATGTGCTCTAGAGTTACTGTTAGGCGAAAAGTTTATGGATGGGCTCTAGACTTACGTCAAGTGTCCTTTAGATTTTTATTTATTAAGTAGTATAGATAACATAAATAATATATACTTATATGGTAACAATTTTAATATTTAAAAAAAATTAAAATGTCTAAATCTTATGAATTATAATGAATTAATTAAAATTTAATTTCAAATAATGTATTGAAAGAAAGAGATTATTGGTCAATCAAAAGTTACCATAAATTTAATATTTACAAATAAAAATAATAATAAATTTGGAAACGTTTAAATGGTATTTAATCAATTTAAAAGTTTAAATATAGTAAACTAAAACAGATAATTGAAAAATATTTAGGCGAGAAAACAAAAATCTAGAGACTTTAAAATGAAGACACATGACACTCTAAAACCTTTGTTTATTATAGTTGATAGTTATTATATTTTTAAAGAGAATTTTAAAGTAAAAAGAATATTAAATCTAAAAAATCTAATACCATTTGTGTGCTTTACATGTGTAAGTATTGTTTTAAAGGGGATGATGTTTTGGTGATTGTGTCAAATAATTCAGTTAATTATATCCAAAATTTTCATTGTGTGTAATATTAGTTTATTGTGTCATATATATAATCATTTGTTACATATATTAATTACTGTCTTTCACATTTAAGATCATTTTATATTATTTTTGTTATTGTTTTTGTAAATTATATAAACTTATTTTCTATCATTGTGTGTTACAATATGAAGTACACAATGATTTGTTTAACCAATATATTTTTCAAAACTCATAGTGTTCAGGATAACATAATTTTTTATTTTTATCATTGTTTTTTATATATTGTATAAACTTGTTAGTTATCATTATGTTTTATTATCAGAAATACAAAAAATGATGCTATTTTACTATATTTTTTAAAACTCATAGTGTTCAAGATAATATAATCATGATAAAAAAAACATAAAAAGACATTTATCATTGTGTTTTTTGTATTATATCATTTTGTATTATTTTATCATTTTTTTATATTTTAGATTAGTTAGTTGTTAATTTATCATTGTGATTTACATACTAAAAATACACAACATTGTTATTTTACTATTATATTTTTTTGGAATTCATAATTAAGAAAAGAAAAATACAATAACAAACAAATATACACAATGAACCGCATTAAGAGTCTAATGACGAGTAGAAATTATATAAGCTTATAATTGTAAAAGATTTATTATCGTTTTATATAATGATATTGTACTCATTTTAAATATAAAAATACTTGTTTTTGTGATGTAATTTTTATAAAAATTAATGTCGTATAAAAGTTATGAATATTTTAATAAAAAGTGTGTAACTTGGAAAACATCAACAAAATTGGCTTTATGAAAAGATCAACAAAATTGGCTTTATCTAAAATACCTTTACAATAAAAAAGATTTTAAAATTTGATCTCAACTATTGATTAATAATGTTGATTTAAAGATTTACTTGTTACACTTTTTAGATGTAAAACCATTTTTATTTGAACGCTTCCTTAATTTTAAGCCATGTCCCAGAGAATTACACCAGTGTTTTCAACACTCTTCTTTGGTAATTAGGTTTGGTCTATAGATTGTCTTATGTGACAAGTAAAATAGGAGCTTTTTCCTGAAAGGTGTACTTGAGAAATTTATTTATTAAAGTGGTAAATTTAGTAAAACATTTACCAAAATAATATAGTTTTAAAAAGAATTTTCTTATTCTTAGTATTATTGGGTACTTTTTTTAAAAAGAATTTTCTTATTCTTAGTATTATTGGGCATCTACAAGTTTTAACGGTTGTACTTCAATTTTTAACAATACTTTTTTAAACAGCTGTGCAACACAATATAGTGGTTGGTCGCAGTGGAAATGAAAGGGTTGGGGAAAGTCTACACTGTGGTTATTGTTTCACAAATAGAAATAAAGGAAAATAAATAATAAATACAAATGCATAGTGGAGTGAATGACCGAGAAAGTAAACACTAGGTTAAATGAATAAAGCTGTGTTTAAACAATATGAATATAAACATTATACATTCATTGATTTAAAAGTAATATTTATTATATGAACCATAAATAAAGAAATGTGTTATATATAATAAGTTGCATCAAGATGTATTCATTTAGCAAGTCTACTATGTTTAGACTGTGGTGTGGCTGAAGAAGATTCGGATCATCTTTTAGTTTCATGTATAAATGCAAAGGTGATCATTTGGTGGAAGGTATTCGCATGGGTCAAAAAGTCCTTCCCATCAAGAGTAAATTCAGTGAAAGATATGATGTGTTTTCAAGCAACAAAAGGAGAGAAGAAAACGAAGAAGTTATTATATACTATTTGCCTAGTGACTTTCTGGTGTTTATGGCTTCAAAGAAACGATTGCATATTTAAGAAGAAAATGAAATCTCCAAACATGATATTGTTGGAAGTGAAAGAAACTGTTTTTCTTTAGATGACGGTTAGAACTAACACGAAATGTTTAGGATGGAAAGATTGGTGTGATTTTAATTTTCGTTTGTAATGTAGTCATGGATGTATTTTAAGGCCGGTTTTAGTTTCTTGCTAATTCATTGGCCCTTTTAATGTTATTGTTTCTTTTTGCTGGTAAAAAAATAAATAAATTAATTGATTACGGCGGTTAAAAAGGAAATTTAAAATATATGCATTGATAATTTAAACTCATTAATTACCATTTCAATACTAAAAATAAGACTCTCATTTTACAGAGATAAAAAATAACTCATTAACTAAATTTTACGAAAAAAATAATAACTCATTAACTAAATTTTAACATTTCAATGCTAAAAATAATTATTAAAAAATAATAAGACTCCAATTTCACATAGTAGTTAAATTGCCTAACATATAATATGCTTATTTGCTCTTGTAGCCCAATATTATTAATAAAATAAGTCTGCTAAACTAAGTCCAATATATTCATTCTTATACACAACTAATTGTATTAGTGTAAAACGAGTCCGCACTCCCGCCAGGGGCGGACCCAGAAATTCTTTTCTCCGGGGTCAGTCTTTTTCAGTATTCGAATGGACGTGTATATCTCAACTCAACGCTGGAATTTTTGGTTTGGGTCGGGTCAGGTCACACAAAACAAATTACAATCACATTATAAGACATTTGACAAATATACAATTTCATTAGAAAGTAAAACACATTACATTTTATAGTTGTTGTTTATGTGTCTTCATCTTTTGAAAAATCCACGTCGTCAATCAAAACCTTCTTAAAAATGCAAGTATTATTTAAGGTATTCTTCTAAAAATAAATTTAGAGATAATTAAGGAATGTTAATCGATTAATGAAATATGTGTTACGTGTTTAGTTAAATAAATCAGCTTAGAGATTTTATACAAAATAAACCTATTGGTGATTATTCTGATATTACTTTTCTTAATTAAGTGAGCTATTATTTTAATTTTTAGTAGGTTAAACATTCCAATAAAATGGGGATTAGGGGTCGTAAATTTTTTTATAGGGGTCAGTATTAAAAAATACACGGGGTTAATAAAACTGTCAATACACGTTACACATAGGGGGAAAATCTACGGGGTCGGTTGACCCCTCCCCACCCTTCTTAAGTCCGCCCATGACTCCCGCTCACCTAACTCGTTTAGACACTAATATAATATACAAGATCAACAAGTTAATCCAATACCACTATAATTGTTGATAACATTAAAATTACCAACATCTTGCCCTATGAGCATGTAAAACTATGAAATAGCAACTTTAAGACAATGAACTCTCCTTTGTTTCATATCTGAATCCGCTTTTTTGACGGGAACAACCAAAAGAATCCAGCCCGTGTTGATCAAAAGAACAACCGAAGAAATCCCGGCTCAACGTGCGAGAGAGAATAAAGCTGCTAGTTAATTATAAAAGTGTTTTATTTTCTATGTATACAAATTTTCCTACATCACCATGAGCAACAATTAATGGCCTACCTTTTCATACTAGGGACCATTTCTATAGATGTTACCTATCACAAATTCCATTGAAGAATGAAAAAACATTATATATATATTACTAATTTTCAACTTCATTATGTATTATTAGTTGTATCTCATGCGTTATATGTTGTAGTTTTGTTTTGTTTTATATTTTTTACTTTTAACCCTAAAAGTTTTCATCTTTTACATTTAATCGTAACATTTTTTTTTCACTTTCACTTGATCTCATATACTTTTCATCTTTTAAAATTTTTCATTTTTACGTTCAAGTCTAAAGTTTTCGAGTTAACATGCCGCAACATGCGTATGTGGTTTTACTTTTTTACCTTTATTTTTTCCGTTTGCTGGTCGCAGTAATTAAGTCTAATTTTTGCACAATAATTAAAAAATTATCATTGACACTTTGATTATATTGCAAGCGGTTCATGACAATATATCAAATACTTTGATCAAAAATTGCAAGTGCTTCATGATCAAATATCAATGAGCGTTTTTCCCACCAATAAGATGCATAGACATTTTTTAATTAATACTTAAAGTAGTATTATGTTAATAAGTTTTAGATCAATTGGTTTGACTATAGAAAAAATTCCAATCACTTTTCAAAGTGTAAGTTATGGGTTCAAGTCTTACTTGGTGCAATATGTTTCAATTGAACCGAAGTTTTACCACAGTGGACCTTTGGGTGTTAGTTTTTCAATGGAATAGTGGGCGGTCCGGGTCACTAGTGTTATATGTGTTCACAGACCTGGGTAGCCTTTCGCCAATGATTTACTGGGGTTACCGAGCTTAAAAAATTCATTTGTATTTAAAAAAATAAGTCTAATATCATCTTATGTTAGTCAATATGAAAAGCATGTAAACGTTTAGAAAACTTGAAAATTATATTATATTGTATTGATGAAGGGAGAAAGTTTGTCAACGAAAATGCTTAACAAAACATGCAAGTCGTCTCATATTCTTAAGGAAAAAAGTAATATTAACGAAAATATTCCTTAAAAAAAGACTTTTCAAACCAAAACTTATATTGAAGTCTCTTAAAAAAATTATGGCCTAAAGGTCTTGCTTTCTTTATACAGCGTAAAACGGTCATAGTGAAATATGTTGAAAGTTGCACCTAAATGTTTCATTTTTTTTTTTTATTTTGAAAGGCAGCAATGCACTAAAAAAATCACCGATACCAATACGGTAAGCCAAAATAATACAATTATAACGGAATGTTAAAAACAATCCAGTTACACCATTCTAAAACTTTTTATTTTGCTCTATTTGTAATCCATAAAATCGTTGTTGATTTGATGACTTTAAGGATCATATTTTGCTCCAAGTTTCTCCTCTAAAAAATCTTTCATTTATCGTGTTTCGTATGGTCCATATCGCTTTCAACATGATGGCATGAATCAACTAGCAATTAGGTTGTAATCTAAAAAGTCTTTCGAGCTCTCTTAATACAAACGAGCAAAGCTCAAGCCTAATCTAGCAATTAACTAACTAATAAGGCAATACGAATGAACAATTGCTTTCAACATTTTATTAGGTTTGAAAATTTATTAATCACTACATATGTGCTAATTAAGGTGTAATAGGTTTTATATTTGCAAAATAATAAAAATCTCAATTTTTTCTTGGGTTGGTGTCAAAAGTCTTTTGGGTTGGACTTAAAATTTCATGAGAGTCAGTGTTAAAATTTCTTGAGAGTCGATATCAAAGTTTTTATAATATCAGTCAAGATTAAATCATATATATACTAACACAGAAAATTTCGTAAGCGCGAGCGCGCCAAACAAATCACTTGAGTCCGCCACTGGTTATATAGTACTCAGATATTTTTATATATTATTCACCCATTTAAGACTTTGATTGGTACTAATTTATCAAACATTCTAGAAGAGTTTTACTACAAAAAGATAAATCTTGATTACATTATGTGCACCACTTATGTATGCATCATGGAAAAGGTGGATGTGATAGATGGAGAAATGGATGGTGAGATACATCTTTGTGGGGAAAGGGTAAAAATGGAAGAAAAACATGGATGGAGGGCAATTTTGGTATTTAAAAGTCACCCATATGTAACATAAAATCAAACATGTATATATCAACACCATAATGAACTTCTCTATCTTAGAAACTAAAAAGAGAATAATTGATGAGAGAATACACTAATAATAAAGTCAGTTTATCGTACGATATGGTATTTTGAAAAGAGAGAAATTGAAATTGAAATGAAATTGAAATTGGAAATTGTGTGGTATTCGTGTGATACATTAAGTTGCCACCTGCCCCCACAGTGTTCTGGTGCTCCCCATGTACTTGTACTTTCCAATCTTTAATGTCATTCAATTATTATTCCTTTTAAAAAGGTCCTAATATAGGGACACCCCTTCTCATAAATCGATATCCACTTATACGTCGCGTATGGGTCCATACGTGGCGTATAGTTCCCCCCATAAATGCCAAACATTCCACGTCACATCAGAAGTTGTCGTGGAGGCTATACGCCTCGTATAGTGCCATACGCCGCGTATAGGCTTTTCAGACGACAAAACTGGCGAAGTCAAATCAGTCATTCAGCGTGCCTATATGCCGCGTATGGCCCCATACGCTGCGTATAGCCCTGGGTCGTATGGGTGTGGGGTGTAGGTCCAACGACACCTATACGACGCGTATGGGACCATCGTCTTAAAATTCGTTTTCTTATGCAGATATGTCTTCCGATTCTGAGATTGAGGCTGACGTTGATGTTATTGCCGATCATCCTTGGCTACAGTTTGAGCCCGGGTCTATTGAGCATGCAAAGTGCTCAAAATTCGTTCGTATGAAGATCGGTCATCAAAAGGCAGTCGATTGGGAGGTGATGGCCGAGCTTGGGGAGCGCGATAGACTTGCTGGTATTATCGGAGATAATACGCCATAGAGTCGTTTATTTGAGCTCGCGTTCTTACCTTCTTACCGGGAGCTGACGGTGAGTTTTTATCCACCTTTATTTATATTCGTCCTAATGAGATGGAGGAGGACGATCTGCGTTCTGAGATTTCGTTTATGCTATGTGGACGCTCACATCAGATGCCGATTGAGCAGTTTGCCGTTTTCTCGGGACTTTATTTTGAGCCGGAGACTGTTACCCCTCTATTTACCGAGGGAATTACTGAGATTGAGGAGACTTGATTGAGAGATTGGTGGCCTCAGATTGCCGGATGTCCGTTTCAGAGGACTAAGGGCAGGGTCACTGGCATTAGAGATCCTCTCATTCGTTACTTGCATCGCATGATCGCCACATCCATCACGGGACGTGGCAAGAGTCGGGAGTGGTGTACCATTCCCGACTTATTTTACTCATATTGTTTGCTTACGGGGACCAGGTGCAACCTGACGAGATGTTTGGCAGAGTATTACGCTTCGTATTATCATCGCCAGGAGCGAGGAGCGGTGTATGGTGGCGCGTACATTACGATGATTGCACGTTGTCTTGGTTATCTTCCTCGCCATGTTGCTGACGTATCTCCTCCGATCGAGCCGGAGAGATTAGACCGTCGTACGTTATTCGGCATGCGTATTATACGCCAGTTTCCGGGTGGCATACGATTCTCTCTTCGACCCGGTGAGATCTGCCAGCCGACACCTGTTCAGCAAGTCGGCGTTGACGATCCACAACAACAGCATGAGCGTACTCCGCATGATCAGCCGCCACACGACCAGCCACTAGCACATTAGCCGCCACCTCAGCCACAGTTCCCTCGACATATTTATAGAGATGTGAGGTTGCCTGCATGTATGGAGACATTTATGCAGGAGATTACTACGAGTTTACGGGACCAAGGTCGTCGGCTCGATCGAGTTGAGAATCTTATGGATTGGCACGTTCAGCTTGAGATTGCACGAGCCTGTGCTGCTGGTATTGATCCTCCAGACTTGCCACCGCCTCGACATTACCCAAATTCACCGTAGTTTTTTATATTATTAATTGTATTTTTATTTTGTTATGTATTTAAAAACTTCGTTATTTATATTATCATTTAATGTTTGTCTTATATGTTTTATTGGTTAATTAAGATTTAAAATTGTCGATTAATAAGTTACAAAACATAACTTATACGCAAAATCTCAAGCTTAACGTGCAAAATATAGTCGACACCATAACCTATACGCAAAATTTTTATAAACAATTATATATAAAAACATCGTAACCTATACGCCGCGTATGGGTCCATACGCGACGTATAGATTCCGCATGCTTCTCAGCAAATGTCAAAAAAAAAATTGGGAAGCTATACGCGTCGTATGGTGCTATACGCAGCGTATAGCAACCCCGACAAAACTCTGACACGCGTCTGACATGGTCTTGTCAGGGAATACCCTATACGCCGCGTATGGACCCATACGCGGCGTATAGGGAATGATAACTGTCCCCGACAATCCACCCTATACGCGGCGTATGGACCCATACGCGACGTATAGGGTACCTGGGTGTTGATTTAAAATCTTGAGGTGTCCAAATAAAAGTTCCCTTTAAAAATAATGGAAGATGAAGAAGTTATGTGTTCATAACTTCATATTAAAATTTTTAATAAACATTATTTATATTTAATTTTAATATATTACTAGTGGGCTGGCCCGTATGACGCGACGTGGGTAACCAAAACTCTATTGAAAAGCGCAATCTAACCTAACCTGGTTAAACATTAATTACACGGATATTATTATTGTTTTAATTATTATTATTATTATTATTATTATTATTATTATTATTATTATTATTATTATTATTATTATTATTATTATTATTATTATTATTATTATTATTAAAATTATTATTATCATTATAACTATTATTATCATTATTACTATTATAAACATTATTACTATTATTATCATTATATTATTATTATTATTATTATTATTATTATTATTATTATTATTATTATTATTATTATTATTATTATTATTATTATTATTATTATTATTATTATTATTATTATTATTATTATTATATATAACTAGATTTGAGACCGCGCGTTGCGGCGGGTCTTTTATGGATTTGGTCTACGGGTAAGACAAACTATGTTAAGTACCTTAAAAGTCAATGTTTCAGACCAAACCGTTTACAAAACAATGTTTAAACTTTAGTAAAAATTAACGTAAAAAACCATAAAAAAGAGCACAAAGTTCAAAAAAAAGAAAATCAAAAATAAAATAATTAATTTTTTAAATTAATAGAAGGTTAGAAGAAAATTAAAAATTATCATTACAATTTATTTTTTAAATTAATATACAAATGTATAGCCTTTTTGAATGCCTAATCAAAATAACTTTTAACTCGGGTATACTTAATAACAAATGCCGCATTATTATTCAATTTGAAATATAACCATAATAATTAGCATCGGAGAAACATCATAATGAAAGATTACATACATTCATCATAATTTCATGGTCTCATTTAAACATTCCTCATTATTTCTTAAAAACATAGGCTAAATTTTTTCATAACATACAAATTATGTTTTATTTTTAACATTAAACATAAACATAAATCAATGTGAACAAAACTATTAAAAAAGAGCAAAAAGATTTTTAAAGGAAACAGAAAAAATTACAAGAATTTACTTTTATTGAATAAGAAAAAGATAGAAATATTTAAAAAAATTCGCTGAAAAAGAGGGGTACATATATAAATAGATTAATCCACATTTAATAATCTTATATTTGTTCACCTCACCTTAAATTGAACAATTTAAAAGAATAAAAAATACTTGCACTACATGTAAAAAAAGAATTAGATGGCATATGAGGTAAATATTTGAAGATAATTGGGTTTGAAAGATAATGAATGACACGTCTCTTTCTCTCCCTTTATTTCAAAATCCTCTCCGTCACTCCCTGAGTCCCTGCCGTTGATCACCCGCTAGCCACCACCGCAAAAGCGGTCTTCATCTCACACACTCACCGGAGCAGTCGAGCAGACCCACCTGTGTATACCCCCACCATCACTAATCTGCCAACAACTCGTCAATCTGGCACCTGCCTTCTCATCATTGAAGCTTGTTTCTCACCATTCAAGACACCGAGATCTATTGTTCTTCACCATTAATCTTTCATTACCCAGATTCAGTGTCGTGGTTCAAGCACATCCAGATCCGTTATTGTTCTAGTCTCCAACCAACCACTCCAGCCACAAGGTTTCCAGATCTTACCGCATTTCATCGCTTCATCATTTCTCTGTTGAGATCTGCTGCTTCAATTTAGATGGCTCTTCTACGCGTTTTTCTGGTAGCAACCAGCGGTGGTGTTGATCACGACTGACAAAGGAAAAGCCTGCATCGTAGGGTTGTACAGTGTGCATAGGTGTTGGTACGGTGGCACTGTAGCCCACCGACCAAAAGGTTTAATATATATTATAATTAATTCACGATTGGTCCCTGTGGTTTGTACATATTGCAATATTGATTTCAACTTTTAAGAAATTACAGGTTTGATGCCAACTGTTTACCAACTCGTAACACGATTGATCCCTAACACTAACTTCTGTTAAGTATTCCAGTTAAGTGGATGTGATAAGTCTAAAATACCCTCTTAACTAAAAGACAAAATATTTAAAATATATACGTAGATTTATATATATATATATATATATATATATATATATATATATATATATATATATATATATATATATATATATATGTATATATATGTATATATATATATATCTATATATATATATTGTATCTATATATATATATATGTATATATATATATATATATATATATATATATATGTACATATACATATATATATATATTGTATCTATATATATATATATATATATATATGTATATATATATATGTACATATACATATATATATATATATATATATATATATATATATATATATATTATATATATATACATATATCTATATATATATATATATATATATATATATAATGGAATGTTACTATACAAAGTACAAAAAACGTACGAAGCGTACAAAGTCACCTAGGCGTGACACATATCTTTTGGGAGAGTGTTAATTTCGTACGCGTCACAATTACGCATATAAGGTGGATAATTACGCAAGTTATATTCATTAGTACGCAAATTGTAATTATAATTATGCAATTTCATATTACTCAAGTAATAAATAACAATTACGCAAGTTATATCTATAATTACGCAAGTAGTTTTCATAATTACGCAATTATAATTATGCTTGTTATATGCACAACATATTCACGTTTTTATACATGTTGAGATTAAAAAAATATAGCAATTCTATAATCAAATAAAGAGAATAAAATACTCAATTTTATGGTGTAAAGTTTTCAAATACAATGTTGTAAAAAAAGTTATGTGTGTTTCAAAAAATTGAGGGAATTTAAAAAAATCAACAATTATAGACAATTTACAACTCCACTTCTCTAGTCACTTCCTTGCGTTATTTCTCTCAACTCTAATCTAAACCGTTAATTCTCTAATTAATGGTTGTTATCATGCCGATTATTTCGCACAAATTTACCACTTTGTACCATAAATTTTTCCTATATATATGTGTGTGTATATATTAAACTTCTAAAGATTGGGAGAACTGCGGTTGCTATAATTATTTTAATTAGTATATTTTCTTTCTTAGTTTATGATAATACATAATATTCTTTAATGTTGTAGAATCGTGATATATCAATATATTCACTTTTTGAATACCGATCCAAGTCAAGGCTGATATTCAAGTATTCAATATTGATTCACGAAATCATCTTCTTTTTTTCATGGATTTATCATTTTAGATAAGAAAATATAGTTTGATTTGAAGATATCTTCCGATTAGTTGTGGGATTTTATTAAAAAAATTTAGAAGTTCATATCAATTTGTTCATGTATAAATCTTCTTCCTTTTGCATTGAAACAAATCACACTACAACTCATTTGTTTTTGTCTTTAATTTTCATCTAGTATGTCGAATCGTGACAAAACTAGCACGATTCTTCCCGTTGATGTTTCAATCCACCAATTGGATCAAATGGAGTATGAGGTTTATGTTGATGAGGTAGGTAACACTGAAAATATTCATGAACAGGGTAGGAAGCGTTTTTGTCGTGTTTTCGGTTACCTTAATTTTAGGAATTGTCCTATGAAACAAAAGTAGTTTATTTTTTATGTTTGAATGATCTCAATAATTGATAAATAAAAATGGAACCTCGTGTGTTCTTATTCTCCGTAGAATCAATAGATTTTAGTATTTTTTATTTCTTTTAATGTTTTATTATTTTTTACATACATGTAAAGCAGCTTATATATAATACAACTCATATACCTATAAGTATATAATGAAACATATGCACTTATCATGTAATTTTTTATGTATACGCAAAGAGGTTAGATTCAATATTTTTATGAAAATATTGAATCTAATACAGATATGTTCCTTCAGAGTTTCACAACACATACACATAGTATTATTTACAAGTTTATATTATGAACATAATCTATATTATATTTAATTAAAGCCATGTATATATATTTTCCAGAAATTGCTAATCAGCACCATCGATTTAAGGACTTTGAGCATATGAATAAGCATACACATCATAGGATGTCAAGAAATATTGATAATTCATCCACTCATTCCGATAATATTTTCCGTAATGATTCATCATAACCATGAAGGTACACTTTTAATTAGTGTGATTTATAAATTTGTTTGTTTGTCAAGGTGTAGGTATAAGTTTTGTATATTATATGTCATTCCTTTGTCGAGTTAGTGCAAAACAATGTTTATTTAAATCATTATTATTTGTGGGTAGCTTTATGAATTAATTAACATATTACATTTATACTTCACTTTTCGTATGTGTAAACATCTTATTATTTTTTATACCGATAGTTAACTCAATTGTTTTTGTTTTAACTCTTAGATACAAGTGTTGATGCCATAGAGGAATTTGTTAGTAATAATTACTCCATTCACCTAACGTTACAAAGTATTGGATTCCTAATGTAGACGATCAACATAAACTTGTGTGTGGTACCATCTTTGAAAAATGGGTAGATATGTTTTGTATGTGTCAATTATATACTGAGAGTTTTGCCTTTGATATTAGATAATCTACAAAGAAGAAGCTTCTAGGTGTTGTTACACATAAGTACATACGTTGCAACAAGTTTGGTAAGCCGTGTGGCCAAAGTTTTGATTCTAGGGACTTTAACTCATTTTCTCAACCTTTAAGGACATCTAACATCAAGGTCACATACTGTCCTGCTTGTATACGTGTAAAGGCCATAAAGAGAACAATAAGATTCAAATTATATCAGTTTATCAAGAAACATAATCATGGTCTTGTCCCAATTGATAATATGGATTCGAGTAGGAAGCACTTGCAGTTGAACTTCAATGATCAAGAATACATACATAAAGCTTGGGTTCATGGTTAGATCTAATGTAGCCCACAGACTTCAATCAACAATAGTGGGGGCAACATTTGGTACGTGATACTTTATAGATTATAAAAAGTTTACTAGAGATATAAGAAAATATATAGGTAATAGAGATGCTTAAATGATAGTTAACACTTTTAGCGAGTATCAGGTCAATTGGGAGAATTTTATATTTGTGTTTAGAGCTGAAAACCGTGAACTAAGATTTCTATTTTGCTTTGATGATGCCGCGATAACCAACTATTTTACAATTGGTAGTGTTTTAGATTTTGACGCCACATATAATACAAACCAGTAAGTCCTTTTATGTAATCTGTTTGTATATTTGTATTTTTATATTTTATCAAATGAAGCCTTTTTATTTCACTACTGCATTATATTAGATATGATATGATTTTTGTTCCATTTACCGGTGTCGACCATCATAAGAAGTGCGTTAACTTTATGGTTGGTTTGCTATACGATGAAACTATTGAATCATATGCGTGGTTATTGCATTGTTTTTTGGAAGCTCATGGTAAACAACGGTAAGGCCCCGTTCCCGGGACGCTTACAGTTGGTCATTCATCGCACATAAAACATATAATTACATTCATTAGAAAACATTGCAGCGGAAACATTCAAAAATGACATCACTTTCATTATAAATACTTTTGCCCAATAATACATCATTATCCGGTTACAAAATACATGTTTGCATTACATCAAAAGCCATATAATTGGATGCCATCCCAAAAGAGCTGAGTAGCTTCGCCGTGCCATCCTCAGCAATCATTTACCTGCCAACTGGAAAATGCAATAAAAGTCAGCGTTGCTGAGTGAGTTCTAGTTTTAATAATAAAACATACTTTACTTTCATTAAAACCATTCCTTTATCATGCGATCATGCAACATACGTATACACAGATAATTTCATTATTATCTTTCATTCATTCATTATCTTCCATTCTTTTCGTTCATTCTGTCTTCCGAGTCTTTTGCGACAACATGGTCGCTCACCTCAATGGCAATCTCAATGATTGCTCGCTATCCGAGTCTTTTGCACCCCTAAGGTTGCTCACCCCAATTGCCCATCACGATAGCAAGCTATCCGAGTCTTTTGCAACAACAAGGTTGCTCACCCCAAGGCAACATCACGATAGCTCTTACTCGAGTCTTTTGCAACGACAAGGTTGCTCACCTCATAGGCAATCTAATGATTGCACTTCATCCGAGTCTTTTGCAACACAAAGTCGCTCACCCCAATAAATATGCTTGCAAGCCTTTCTTTCGTTCATTCATCATTCATTAATGCATGCATTCTTACTTCATGTTCCTCTTTCATTATCTTTCGCTTTACATTACATAATACTTCATTCATTCATTCATTCATTCATTAGCATGACATGTAAAGCCACAAGAAAGATAAGCATACATCATAATAAGGAACATATCATACACATTCATCATATCATCATACAGGGCAATATCATACATTCATAATATGCATAAACATGCAACATCATCATCATCATCATCATCCTGCCCTACATGCTCTCTAAGGCCATAATCATCCTCTTACATGCTCTTACGGTTTACTTTACGTCAACACTTACATCTGCACTTTCCCCGAAGGCCAGAAGTCAAACTACACATTCCTTCGAGTGCAACAGCCCTGTTCGGGCGTATGGACACTCCTCAGTCGCATGGCCTCCATGCGACTGAACATCATGCGACTGGACCATGCGGATGGTCATCTATGCGAATGAACATCCAATCGTGCGTATGGACCTTGTGCGAATGGGATTACTGCGAATGGGCACCTATGCGACTAACCTCATGCGAATGGACTCATGCGACTAAGCATCTATGCGACTGAACCCTCAGTCGTACAACCCTCATGCGACTGGACTCCCAGTCGTGCGACTGACAATCCCATCGTGCGAATGACCTTCAATCGCCCTCATTCGGCCGTATGGCCTTCATTCGGTCGCCTAGCCCTAGCTGATGCAGAATGGAGTTCATCCCGAACCCAATCTGCCATTTTCGGCCTCCAAGCTCATCCAAACCCATTCTAAGCCTAAATCAACCCTCCTGGACCTTAGGAATGCATACCTTAACACCATACAAGCACACCCAAGCCCGAAATCATACTCTAAACACATCATACACATCACACCCAAATGGGTCAAACACACACACACACATAAAAACGGGTTTTGCACACTTTCCAGCCCCAAAATCGGTTGAAAACAAGTAAAAGTGGGGTCCTAGAACTCACACAATCGAGCACAAAGACAAGAGCTTCGATTTGGCTTGCTACTCGACGGATTTGGACACCCGAATCACCCGAATCAACCCTTTTCTCCCTTTTTCTCTTCTTTCTCTCTTCTCTCTTCTTGTGAGCTGAATTTTGTGAAGTGTGGGGAGAGTGGGCTGCCCTCTCCCTACACATATCACCACATTACACGACTTTTCTTCGTTGGCGAGTTTGGTCCCTCGACTTTGGACTTTATTTCTTTTCTTTCTTGTCGGCTTCAAAATAATAAATTTCCGGGTGTTACAAGTCCACCCCCCTTAAATAGGTTTCGTCCCCGAAACCTGTCATTCCTCGAACAAACGTGGATAATGTTGTCTCATTTCTTCCTCAGTCTCCCACGTTGACTCGGATCCTTCCTGTGCTTCCACTGTACACGCACAAGAGGAACCACTTTATTCCTTAGCCTTTTCTCCTTTCGGTCGATGATTGCCACTGGTTGCTCCACATAATTGAGCCGTTCATCTACTTCGATATCTTCCAATGGGACAATCATATCTTCATCTGCTAAGCACTTCCTTAGATGAGATACATGGAATGTCGGGTGAATTCCACTTAACTCATCCGGTAACTCCAGTCTATAGGCCACCTCTCCTACTCGAGCAATGATTCGGAAAGGGCCTATATATCTTGGGCTCAACTTGCCCCGCTTTCGGAAGCGAATGATACCCTTCCAAGGTGAGACCTTCAACATAACCCGGTCACCCACCTGGAACTCAATCGGTCTGCGTCGTTTATCAGCATACGACTTCTGTCTGTCTTTGGCTGCCTTCATGAAGGCTTTGATCTTCTCAAGCTTCTCAGTCGTAGCCTCGATTACCTCGACGCTCCCCAATTCCTTCTGACCAATATCACCCCAACAAACGGGCGTTCTGCATCTCCTACCGTATAGCATCTCATATGGAGGCATGCCAATGCTGGCATGGTAACTGTTGTTGTATGAGAATTCGGCTAACGGTAGGTGGTCATCCCAACTTCCACCAAAATCAATCACACATGCCCGAAGCATGTCTTCCAGCGTCTGAATGGTCCTTTCTGACTGACCATCAGTCTGGGGATGATAAGCCGTGCTGATATGTAACCTCGTCCCCATAGCATCGTGGAACTTCTTCCAGAATTTAGATGTAAACCGAGTGTCGCGATCCGACACGATAGACACCGGCACACCATGACGAGTCACAATTCCTTGATGAACAGATCAGCCAACCTCTCAGATGAATATGTCTCGCGGATCGGTAGGAAGTGAGCACTCTTCGTCAAACGATCAACTATCACCCATATGGCATCGTACCCTTTTGGAGTACGCGGCAACTTGGTAATGAAATCCATGGTGATGTGCTCCCACTTCCATTCCGGTATATCCAAAGGTTGTATCTTCCCATACGGCTTTTGATGCTCGGCCTTCACCTGTAAGCAAGTAAGGCACTTACTCACGTACTCCACCACATCGCGCTTCATACCCGGCCACCAATAATCTTTCTTCATATCATGGTACATCTTCGTGGCACCAGGATGAATGGAGTACCGAGTCTTGTGAGCTTCATCCATTATCTTCCCCCGTAGATCCCCAAAACGAGGAATCCACACACGATCAAATCGGGTTCTAACACCGAGCGTGTTTTCACCCCATTCTCCAACCAGACCTCTCATCCTTTAGAGTTAAGATGATCTTCTTCAGTGCCTCATCTTGAAACTCTTTAACCTGCTTCATTACATCAGAGGTCATGATCAACTGATAGGCTTTCACCCGGATCGGCTCGGGCCTCTCCTTCCGGCTAAGGGCATCAGCCACCACGTTGGCCTTGCCCGGATGGTAGTGGATCTCACAATCATAATCCTTTATAAGTTCCAACCACCGCCTCTGCCTCATGTTCAAATCCTTCTGCTCGAAGAAGTACTTCAGGCTCTTGTGGTCAGTGAATATGGTGCACTTCGTCCCGTACAGATAGTGCCTCCAAATCTTCAATGCAAAGACCACAGCTGCTAGCTCCAAGTCATGAGTAGGATAATTGACCTCATGAACCTTCAACTGTCGGGATGCATAGGCTATAACCTTTCCTCTCTGCATTAACACACACCCCAACCCCGAGTAAGAAGCATCGGAATAAACCACCATATCTTCGCTTCCATCGGGTAACGACAGAACAGGAGCTTGAGTCAATCTCGCCTTCAATTCTTCAAACGCCTTCTCTTGAGCTTGACCCCATACGAACTTCACATCCTTTCGGGTCAACTTAGTCAGTGGAGAAGCAATCTTAGAGAAGTCTTGGATGAATCTTCTATAGTAGCCCGCCAAACCCAAGAAACTGCGAATCTCGGATGGCGTCTTTGGTGACTTCCATTGCATAACCGCCTCCACTTTCGCCGGGTCCACCATAATCCCGTCGGGATTCACCACGTGACCCAAGAACTGAACTTCGCGCAACCAGAACGCGCACTTGGAGAATTTTGCATACAACTTCTCCCTCCTCAGCGTCTCTAGAACCTCCCGAATGTGACCGGCATGCTCTGCTTCGCTCCTCGAGTAAATCAGGATATCATCAATAAACACGATCACTGATTTATCCAACATAGGCCGACACACACGGTTCATCAAATCCATAAAAGCAGCTGGCGCGTTGGTCAAGCCAAAAGACATGACAAGAAACTCGTAGTGACCATAGCGCGTACGGAAAGCTGTTTTAGGAATGTCTTGCTCCTTCACCTTCAACTGATGGTAACCAGATCGAAGATCTATCCTTGAAAACCAACTGGCACCCTGAAGCTGATCGAACAAATCATCTATCCTCGGTAAGGGGTATCGGTTCTTCACTGTCAACTTGTTCAGCTCGCGGTAGTCGATGCACATCCTCATACTACCGTCCTTCTTCTTTACAAACAGGACCGGAGCACCCCAAGGAGAGATACTCGGTCTAATGAACCCCTTATCAAGCAACTCTTGCAACTGCTCCATCAATTCTTTCATCTCGGTCGGAGCCAACCGATACGGTGCCTTGGCAACAGGTTGGGCACCCGGTATCAGATCAATCTGAAACTCGATCTCTCTGTCAGGTGGCACTCCTGATAAGTCTTCTGGGAACACGTCTGGAAAGTCACACACAACTGGTACATCGGCTAGTTGTGGTGTTGGCGTATCCACATCCTTCACATAGGCCAAGTAGGCACTACATCCACGCCTCATACACTTCCCCGCCACCGCCATCGAGATCACTTTCGGAATCGTAGTAACCCGATCACCATACACTGTCACTGAACTACCGTCAGGCGCCAACAACCGAATCATCTTCTTGCGACACACAATGTTCGCCTCGAAGTCCGCTAACCAATCCATCCCAAGAACCAAGTCAAAACCACCTAAGGTCATCACAAACGGTCTAACAGGAAACTTATGACCCTCGAGCTCCACATCACAATTCTCTATCATCTCAGAAATCCTGGTAGACTTACCTATGGCAGTTTCTACATCGAAGGGCGCATCAACACATCTACTACTAACAGGCAGCTTAGCACAGAAAGCAGCAGAAATAAAACTTTTACTAGCACCCAAATCAAATAACACAGAAGCTAAAGTTTGGTTCACCAGAAACGTACCGGACACGACATCAGGGTCCGTTCTAGCTTCCTCCTGTGTCATGGTGAATGCCCTGGCGCTCGCCCTCGGTCCATCACCCCCCGTCTTCTTTGCCCCTGAACTCTCAGCCCTCGGCTTCTTACAATCTTTGAGCATGTGACCCTCTTCGCCACAGTTAAAGCATCGGACCGCACGACAGTCCTTTGCCATGTGCCCCGCCTTTCCACACCTGAAGCACAAGTTCGATCCAAACCTGCACTCCCCGCTATGCTCCCGTCCACATTTACCACACCTTCTCGATCCCGCACCAGACATAACCACACGGCGATCATCCACCCGTGCCTTCTTATTACCCATCGAGGCATTGCCCCGACCAAATCTCTTCCTTGCCAGCCTCGTTCACCACCGCCTTTCCGCCACCATCAGTCACCACCACCGTCCTCTCATCATACAATCTTCCCGCCAAATCCACCGCCGACCTAAACGTGCTCGGCCGGGCGGCGATCATGTGCCTGCGAATATCCGCCGGCAAACCCTGTATATACCTCTTGATCTTTCGGGACAGAGGTGTCACTTGATCCGGCACCAGACGTGCCATCTCGTTGAACTTCGTGGTGTACTGTTGGTGTGTCATGGTTCCCGCCTCCAGTTGCAGAAACTCCCTCTCAACCTTATCCATTTCCCGATGAGGACAAAACTCCTCGATCACCATCTTCTTCAGTTCGAGCCACCTCATTCTCCCGATTGCCCGATTACCCTCTGCTTGGACAATGTTGTCCCACCAGCATAGTGCCGAGTCCACGAAGGAGTGGGTGGCAAACTTGACTTTCTGATCTTCTCGGCACTCGCTGATGTCGAGAACAGCCTCCATTTCTCTCACCCATCGGTGAGCAGCGGCAGCATTGCCATTACCATCAAAAGTAGGGGGCTTGCATCTCATAAACACCCCGTAGTTGCAGCCTCGTGCCACCTCCCGCACAGGCTCCTCTTCCTCTTCCTCCTCATTATCGGAGAAAATCGTTTCAGGCTCCGGTCGCTCCCCCGAGGCCCGGTTTCTCTCTTTCCTTTCCCCCTCCTTCACAGCTTTGATGACTTCGGTCACCACAGACGGTAAGATCGTCTGCATGACCTGATGCACTTCCTCAACAACAGCCTCCTTTACCGAGGCCCTCAAATTCGCACTCTCATCCCCAGCTTCTGGATGAGGAGTCTCAGGTTCTGCAGGAACCTCTTTCTCAGCTCTAGGCCTTCCTCTTTTAGGGCGTGGTTCAGCAACAGGGCCATCACGGCCTCCACCCCTAGAAGCTCTAGAAGATCTACCACCAGCCATTCTCTAACACACTGAAAGATTCAAACACCAACACGGTCATTCAAGGAAACAACTCAGTTTATGTCAAGTATAGTAAGTCCCTAATTACAGTGGCCAGTTGTGATTAGCCACTTACTGTACTCTTCATACCCCAAGTATTACCTGTCCTGACTACATCAGTATTCAAATCTACATACAACACATAACATATACCATGCGCACATAAACCGGTTAACCTTAAGAAAATACCTGATGGCACGCAGCTACTCAGTTTGGCATCCCATTCCCCATTCGTCCCATTTTCAGTTTAAGTTAAGGTTTATTTTGAAAATTTACCCATTTCACTTAAACTTTGGCTCTGATACCAACTTGTAAGGCCCCGTTCCCGGGACGCTTACAGTTGGTCATTCATCGCATATAAAACATATAATTACCTTGCATTAAGAAAACATTGCAGCGGAAACATCTAAAAATGACATCACATTTCATTATAAATACTTTTGCCCAATAATACATCATTATCCGATTACAAAATACATGTTTGCATTATAACACAAAAGCCATATAATTGGATGCCATCCCAAAAGAGCTGAGTAGCTTCGCCGTGCCATCCTCAGCAATCATTTACCTGCCAACTGGAAAATGCAATAAAAGTCAGCGTTGCTGAGTGAGTTCTAGTTTTAATAATAAAACATACTTTACTTTCATTAAAACCATTCCTTTATCATGCGATCATGCAACATACGTATACACAGATAATTTCATTATTATCTTTCATTACATTCATTATCTTCCATTCTTTCGTTCATTCTGTCTTCCGAGTCTTTTGCGACAACATGGTCGCTCACCTCAATGGCAATCTCAATGATTGCTCGCTATCCGAGTCTTTTGCACCCCTAAGGTTGCTCACCCCAATTGCCCATAACGATAGCAAGCTATCCGAGTCTTTTGCAACAACAAGGTTGCTCACCCCAAGGCAACATCACGATAGCTCTTACTCGAGTCTTTTGCAACGGCAAGGTTGCTCACCTCATAGGCAATCTAATGATTGCACTTCATCCGAGTCTTTTGCAACACAAAGTCGCTCACCCCAATAAATATGCTTGCAAGCCTTTCTTTCGTTCATTCATCGTTCATTAATGCATGCATTCTTACTTCATGTTCCTCTTTCATTATCTTTCGCTTTACATTACATAATACTTCATTCCTTCATTCATTCATTCATTAGCATGACATGTAAAGTCACAAGAAAGATAAGCATACATCATAACCAGGAACATATCATACACATTCATCATATCATCATATAGGGCATTATCATACATTCATAATATGCATAAACATGCAACATCATCATCAACGTCATCATCATCCTGCCCTACATGCTCTCTAAGGCCATAATCATCCTCTTACATGCTCTTACGGTTTACCTTACGTCAACACTTACGTCTGCACCTTTCCCCGAAGGCCAGAAGTCAAACTACACATTCCTTCGAGTGCAACAGCCCTGTTCGGGCGTATGGACACTCCTCAGTCGCATGGCCTCCATGCGACTGAACATCGTGCGACTGGACCCATGCGGATGGTCATCTATGCGAATGAACATCCAATCGTGCGTATGGACCTTGTGCGAATGGGAATACTGCGAATGGGCACCTATGCGACTAACCTCATGCGAATGGACTCATGCGACTAAGCATCTATGCGACTGAACCCTCAGTCGTACAACCCTCATGCGACTGGACTCCCAGTCGTGCGACTGAACCTCAATCGTGCGAATGACCTTCAATCGCCCTCATTCGGCCGTATGGCCTTCATTCGGTCGCCTAGCCCTAGCTGATGCAGAATGGAGTTCATCCCGAACTCAATCTGCCATTTTCGGCCTCCAAGCTCATCCAAACCCATTCTAAGCCTAAATCAACCCTCCTGGACCTTAGGAACGCATACCTTAACACCATACAAGCACACCCAAGCCCGAAATCATACTCTAAACACATCATACACATCACACCCAAATGGGTCAAACACACACACACATAAAAACGGGTTTTTGCACACTTTCCAGCCCCAAAATCGGTTGAAAACAAGTAAAAGTGGGGTCCTAGAACTCACACAATCGAGCACAAAGACAAGAGCTTCGATTTGGCTTGCTACTCGACGGATTTGGACACCCGAATCACCCGAATCAACCCTTTTCTCCCTTTTTCTCTTCTTTCTCTCTTCTCTCTTCTTGTGAGCTGAATTTTGTGAAGTGTGGGGAGAGTGGGCTGCCCTCTCCCTACACATATCACCACATTACACGACTTTTCTTCGTTGGCGAGTTTGGTCCCTCGACTTTGGACTTTATTTCTTTTCTTTCTCTGTCGGCTTCAAAATAATAAATTTCCGGGTGTTACAACAACCTACATTGGTTCTAACATATTAGGACCTTGCAATGAAACAAGCTATTTAAAATGTCCTTAATAAATTCATTCATCATTTATGCATGTGGCGTATTATCAAGAATTACCATCAAAGGTTCTCTTTTCATGTTTATTATCGTTAACTGTTTTTTAACAACCGTTTTACATATATGTAAACTAAAAAAATTAGAAAGTAATAAAATTTGTGTGCCTATATTAAACACTTTTCCTTAATTACACATGAAATGTATTATCACAACCTTTTGTTTTTCCATATTAATATAAGTATGTATTATTATCAACTTATGTTATGTTTTTATAGGTAGATGGTGATCCAACTAATAATAAAAAATCAAAAGAGCTATACATAAGCTAGTTTGAATGTGTTTACAGAACCACATGTATTTGAGGAGCGATGGCATCTACTTGTGAGTAAATATAACCTAACTGATCGTGAATAGTTGTCTGATATGTTTGCAATTAGAGAACAATGGGTTTCAGCATACTTTAAGGATCTTCCAATATGTTGTTTAATGAAGACGGAGTCTCGATGCAAGAGTTCAAATGCACTTTTCAAATTAAAGGCTAGTATCAAATACTCTGGTGGACTTCATGCTTTGTTTTGACTCCACAGTTGAGGGCCAAAGTAGGAATTCTACCAGAGTGTTTGATCCACTAGCCTTTAATTTGAAAAGCGCATTTGAATTCTCGCATTGAGACTCCGTCTTCATTAAACAACACATTGGAGGATCCTTAAAGTATGCTAGAACCATTGTTTCCTAATTGCAAACATATCAGACAAATATTCATGATCAATCAGGTTATATTTACTCATAAGCAGTTGCCATCCCTCCTCAAATACATGCGGTTCTATAAACACATTCTAAACCAGCTTATGTATAGCTCTTTTTATTTTTTTTATCAGTTGGATCACCATCTACCTATAAACATAGAACATAAGTAGTGATAATAATACATAATTTTATTAATATGGAAAAACAAAAAGGTTATGATAATACATTTCATGTGTAATTAAGGAAAAGTGTTTAATATAGGCACAAAGATTTTATTACTTTCTAATTTTTTAGTTTACATATATGTAAAACGGTTGTAAAAAACAGTTAAAAGTAGTAAACTCGAAAAGAGAACCTTTGATGGTAATTTCTTGATGATATGCCACATGCAAAAGAGATGAATGGATTTATTAAGGACATTTGAAATAGTTTGTTTCATCGCAAGGTCCTAATCTGTAAGAACCAATGTAGGTTGTCTACCATGAGCTTCTGAAAAACATTACAATAACCACGTATAAGATTCTATAGTGTCATCGTATAGCAAACCAACCACAAAGTTAAGTCACTTCCTATGATGGTCAACACCGGTAAATGAAACAAAAATCATATTATATCTAATATAATATAGTAGTGAAATAAAAATGCTTCAGGTGATAAAATATAATAATACAAATATACAAACAGATTACATAAAGGGACTTACTGATTTGTATTATTTGTCGCGTCGAAAGCTAAAACACTACCAAATGTAGAATATTTGGTTATCGCCGCATCATCAAAACAGAATAGAGATCTTAGTTTATGGTTTTCAGCTCCACACACAAATGTAAAATTATCCCAATTGACCTGACACTCGTTAAAAGTGTTAACTATCATTTGAGCTTCTCTATTACCTGTATAATTTCTTATATCCTTACTAAACTTTTTATAATATATAACAATATCACGTACCAAATGTTGCCTCCTTTTATTGTTGATTGAAGTATGTGGGCTACATTAGGTCTAACCATTATAACCCAGGCTTTATGTATGTTTACTTGATCATTGAAGTTCAACTGCCAGTGCTTCCTACTCGAATCCAAATTACCAACTAGGACAAGACCATGATTATCTTACTTAATAAACTTATATAATATGAATCTTGTTGTTCTCTTTAAGGCCTTTACATGTATACAAGCAGGACAATTTGTGACCTTAATGTTAGATGTTCTTGAAGGTTGAGAAGATTAGTAAAAGTCCCTAGAATCAAACTTTTGGTCACATGGCTTACCAGACTTATTGCAAGGCATGTACTTATGTCTAACAAAACCTTAAATTTTCTTCGTTGTAGATTATCTGATATCAAAGCCAGAACTTTTATTATATAATTGACACATACATGACACATCTGCCCATTTTTCAAAGACAATACCACAAACAGGTTTATGTTGATCGCCTACGTTAGGAATCCAATACTTTGTAATATTATGTGAATGGGAGCAATTATTACTAATACATTCCTCTGTGGCATCAACATTTGTTTCTAAGAGTTAAAACAAAAACAATGGAGTTAACACTCGGTATAAAAAACAATAAGATGTTTACACATACGAAAAAATAAGTATAAATGTAATATGTTAATAAATTCATAAACTACCCACAAATAATAATGATTTAAATTAAAGACTGTTTTGCACTAACAGGAGAAAGGAATGAGATATAATCTACAAAACATATACCTACACCTTGACAAACAAACAAATTTATAGAATACATTAATTAAAAGTGTACCTTCATGGTTATGTGATGAATCGTTACGAAAAATCTTATTCGAATGAGTGGATGAATTATCAATATTCCTTGACACCCTATTATGATGTGTACGCTTATTCATATGCTCAGAGTCCTCAAAACGATGGTCCTGTTTATCAATTTCTAGAAAATATATATACATAGCTTTAATTAAATATAATATAGAATATGTTCACAACATAAACTTGTAAATAATACTATGTGTATGTGTTGTGAAACTATGAAGTTTCACAGGAACATATCTATATAAGATTACATATTTTATAAAAAATATTGAATCTAACCTCTTTACTTATAAATAAAAAATAACATGATAAGCCCATATGTTTGATTATATACTTATAGGTATATGAGTTGTATTATAAGTAAGTTGCTTTACATATATGTAAAAAATAATACAATATTAAAAGCAATGAAAAACTCTAAAATCTATTGATTCTACGGGGAATAAGAACATATGAGGTTCCATTTTTAATGATCAACGATTGAACATAATTCAAAGATAAAGAAATAAGTTACTTTTGTTTCATAGGACAATTCCTAAAATTAAGGTAACCAAAAACACGACAGTAACAACAAAAACGCTTCCTACCCTGTTCATGAATATATGCGGTGTTACCTACCTCATCAACATAAACCTCATACTCCATCTGATCCAATTGGTTCTGGATTGAAACATTAACAGGACGAGTCGTGCTAATTTTGTCAGGATTCGACATACTAGATGAAAATTAAAGACAAAAACAAATGAGTTGTGGTGTGATGCGTTTCAATGCAAAACGAAGAAGATTTATACATGAAAAAATTGATATGAATTAAAAAAAATGAATGAAATTCCACAAATAATTGGAAGATATATTCAAATCAAACGATACTTTCTTACCTAAAATGATGAATCATTATGAAATGAAGATCATTTCGTGATTCAATTTTGAATCCTTGAATCTCAACCTTGACTTGGATCGGTATTCAAAAGAATTCATCAATTTTGATGAATCAAGATTTCTGCAAAATGAAAGAATATTATGTATCTTCATAAACTAAGAAACAAAATATACTTAATTAAGTAATAAGTAATTATAACAACCGTGATTTATTAGTTACCGAAAATTTTGTAACTTCCCTAACTAAATGTAAACCATAAAAATAATTCAACTAATAAAAAATATGAAAGTACCATATTACCCTGATCACTAAATTATAATAAAATTAAATTATATACTAATCAATAGTTAAGATAAGTTATTGCAGTTGATTTAACGGATTAAGGTTCATGATTGATTGCAAATTATCAATCTTTAATTTGACTAATATGTAATGAGAATAAGGGTGTTTTAGTAAATGTTCCTAATTACATAATATTAAATTTGCAACTGAAATGAATAGTAGAGTTTAAAGGTTTTTGGTTTTGCCACAGACGTTTTGTTCCTTATGCATTTTTCCTCCTCATCACATGTTTTTAAGCAGGAACTCCTCTTTTTTGTGTTGGCTTCTTTTGTAGTGAGAGAGTTTCTCTGCCTTCGTCATCCTCTTCACCTTTCACCGCCGCCTGATTGCTCCGATATGACCGCCGTCGGTGGTCTCTAATGACCACCTTTAGTGGCGTCAGTCGGGAAGGCTTTCTGGAAGTTCTCGGTGGTTGCTGGAAACGGTTTCCCCATTGTTATTTGTGACCACCGCCTCCCCGACCACCTCTTTCTGTTAATAGCGCTGGCGGTTGAGCTTCACAGGGGAGGCGGAGACGGTGGCGTTGGATGTCGCCGATGGACCCTGTGGACCGCCTTCAGTGGCGTTCGGGTGGTGCCGGCAGAAATCACCGTCAGTCTTGTCCCTTGGCAGTTATCGGTGGCCTTCGGTGGTGGTAATCGGTTGGCAATGGTAGAGATCGGCTCATGGTGGTAGGTTTGCAGTGGTTCCTACAAAAATCGTGCCCGATCTCCTCCCTTGGCGACCGCGATTGGGTGCCAAGGCATTCACCTTTTTCCGCCATTGAGCCTTGCTTGGTTTTCAGGGCTTAATGGTGGCTTACGTGTTCGAGGGAGGCTCTAGGGTTTCCTGCTATGACCGGTATCATGGTGGCCGGTATTAGGTATGCGGTGGTTGAGGCGTGCTCGATTGCATGTTCTACACGCCTTTCTCGATCATGGTCCGGTTGACGACTGATGGTCGTCGGTCATTGTGATGGGGGTGGATGCTCTGGAGACCACCGTCGCTTGGCCTCCCATTTGCGGTTGAGGTAGAGCGTCAGTGACGGTCAAATGTTGACGTTTTCTCTCCCGTTCGCGTTTGAGGTGAGATTTCGGTTGTTGATGGGCGGTTACAGTGGTGGTGCCACCGTCTCCGTTCCCTTTATGACTCTCTGTCCTTCCGATTCCCTTTTAATGTTTTCATACTTGGCATGATCGTTGTGTTAGCTATTCTTTGTTGATTGTTAATGTTGATCTGGGATTTTGTTTGATGCTAAGTATAGGCTAACCTGACTGTTGTTCGACATTGATGGTTTGGGTCTGCTAGAAGGCACAGTGTCGATGACGAGGTCATGTAGTCCTCCGAGACTCTTCGTTTGGGTTGCTTTGTGGCTATGATGATACATCAAGATTGGTGTTGTGACAACTCATCCAAAACTCACTCGATTTCGATTTCTGTGTGCCAATGCAGTAGACCAGTGATGGAACACTCTCACCATGTAACGCAATTTTCGGGACGAAAATTCTTTCAACATGGGGATAATGTGACATCCGGTAAATTTCCGTTACCAAACTCCGTTAGTTTCGTTAAGTCTTGCATACACGTGTCGTAAACACACACTAGTTGTCGTTTAACGTTGGTGACCTATTAATAATGAATAATGTTAAATTAATGTGAATCTAATTGATTATGTGATTATTGTGTTATGTTTATGTGTTTGCATGTTTTTAAAATGTTAATTAGAAAATTAATCGCGTAACGCGGAAACGCGCTTATTTATTCGTATGTCTTGTGTTTTTATAAAGATAAGGTATATAATGATTTTCATTAGTTTATATCTTTATATTATTAAGTTAAAAACAATTTACAAAGAGTTTAAAGCCTAGTTTTTATAAAATACAATTACAAGGGTTAAAAGGGTAAATATGTAAATTAAAATTAAACAAAACACACAAAACCCTACCCCCCACCCCTCATTCGGCCGCAACTCTCCCTCTCAACCTCTCTTCACTCGAAATCAGCCAAGAACAAGCATATACTTGCGGTTGTGATTCGGTTTCAAGCTATAAAACAAGTTAACAACATCAAAGTCGTGTTCTTTGGCAAGAATCAAGGTTAGTTTTAGTGTTTTTATGATTTTCTTGTTAGGGCCGAACCCTAATTCGACTTGGTATCATCATGGGGTCGATTTGGATGTTGTTTGATGTTGTTAATTCGTTAGTTAGGTTGTTTACATGTTGTTTAACGTGGATTATGTATGAATTGGATGTTTCTAGTGGATTGATCATGATCTTTGGTGATGTACAAACCCTAGTTCGAAAATAACTTGATTATGCATGATGGATGATTGTTTGATGAATTTTTGATGTTTAATAGATTGTATAGATGCTAGATTACATTGATTTTGCAAGAAATTGGTGAATTGATGTTGATGTTCATAGGTTACTAAGAATAGTAACTTTATTTTGCATGTAATGTTGAATTGGTGATGAATTGATGTTATGGATGTGTTCATGGTGATGATTAGAGGTTAGATTGTTGTTGTGAGCATTGAGAATTCAAGAACACATGCTATAGTTCATACCTTACTAAAGATAGTAACTTTTTAGGATATGAGTTGATGGATTATGATGTTTGGATGTTGTTGATCATGCATAGATGTTGATATGAGCTTGAATTGGTATAATTATGTTGAATTCATGTATGCTTTGGATGTTTGATAGATTTTGGGATGTTCTTTCCCAAAAGGGAAACTTTATTTGTGTAAGGTTTGATGTATGATGATATGAACATGTTTGGGATATTAGGAGCATGTTAGTATGATCATGGATGAATTCTAAGGTGATGAATCATGTTGAATTAGTTGTATGGGATGTTTTGATTAATCATGGATGATATTTGGATTTTGGTGATCATGTATGAAGTTGGTGTTGATTAGTTGCTAGGATATCATGTTTGGGTTTGGTGAGTAATGATTATGGTGTATGTTGAATGCTATGGGCATGGCTATGATTTAAGTGTTATGTATGGATAATGTAGCATGTGTATGATACTATTTGAATGTTAATCATGTATGTTATATGTTCTCATTGGCTTTATTTGGATTATAACTCATAATGTCACCAACGGGTCAAACGGGTCAACTAGGTCACACGTGTCTATTTGTCTGGAAGCTTGAGTCTTTGGTTTTGGTATGCTTAGGGTTTCACATGTCTTTCATTTACACGTACTTATGTACTCACATGATCTAGGTAACCTTTGAAGGTTGGCTATCCTCTCGTTTCTCAAATAAACCCTAAGTACTCTTTGCATACATCAGGTGAGTTCATGCCCCACGCTTTATTTAATCTCTTTTGGGGGAGATAGCATACTGGTATTTTACGAACGCTTTTAATATTTAAGTTGTGTATAATATTGATATAGTGCTATTTATCATGGGAAAAGTCCTCACACTTTCGAATTGTTAATATTTAATAGCGGGGAAACTTGGGTAGTACTACTGGGTCTGACGAGCCCCACCTGTGTGACTCGAGGTCAACCGGGTGCAATTTGTCCTATTGAACATTGTCACGACATGGTAAGTCGTGACAGGAGGCAACAACTATCACAGTCAGCTTCAATTGCGAAATCACTATGTATTAATATTTGCTGTTAATAGACTAGCTATCTATTGCAATACACTGCTTATATATATATCACAACTGTTTATATGTTTACTGAACTCAAACTCTTGAACTCACCAACCTATGTGTTGACATTTTAGTATGCTTTTCTCAGGTCATTAAGCTGCTTGCCTCTAGGAGCACTCCACGGTTCACTTGCATACTAAGACTCGGTTTTCAAGACATTAGCATTTAATGAATATGTTTTACTATTTTGGGTTGGCACATGTTTTGCCATATTTATACTTTTAGTTGTTTGAGTTGTTTTCAAAACGCTTCCGCACTGTTTCAAACTAAATCGTTGGTTGTTTTATTTACTTGTGGCATATAGAGTCGTTCTATGTAACTACTGACTGTGATCCTGGTTTGTTCACACGCCTCGCGGTAAAACCCCGCACGTGGATTTTGAGGGTGTGACAGATTGGTATCAGAGCCACAGGTTATAGGGAACTAGGTTGCATACACACTAGACTATAACCGCACACAGTTAGATAGTTACCTGTACTTTATTTTCATCTACTGTATACTCATTGGCATACACGTCACACTATCTGCAGCATGGCATCGTCATCAAGAGCTTCTGGAAAACGACCTGCATCACCTGCGCGATCCGAGTCCCCACCTCCTGCACCTGTACCTGATGATGGACTCGACTGGCCTCGTTTTGATTATCCTCGAGGGGAGTTTGACTGGGATCAACCTTTCGCGTTGATGAAGCGTGACCCCCCAATAGACTGGAGCTTTTATCCTAGGTTTGTCAACCACCTCATGTATAGGGAACGCGTGCCCGAGCCGAGACCCAGAACGAGAGGTAGCTCTGATTCAGCAGTGCCTTCACTACCCCGTACGTTGCAGTCCACGAGCATTTGTGCTTGCTGTCATTGGTGGCAGGCATTATATACAGAACAGCATCGAGCAGTCTGAACTCATTAGCGACGTTTGTACACTACAGACCGAGTGTGTACAAACCTAAGGCATAATGGATGACCTTGATTGGCGTCATGGAGAGACCCTAGACGGGTGCTACAAATGAGGACGGGATTGTAGCCCTCAGTGGACGCGTGGCTACTCGCGAGCAGAGGGATGCTGTGGTTGATGACAGGATTGCTGCTTTGGAGGCACAGCTAGCAGCACTCCAGATTGCTATGGCTCCTGCACCTGCAGAGGAACCTGAGGAGGAAAGAACCTGAGGAGGAGGAGGAACCTGAGGAGAGGAACCTGAAGAGGAGGAGGATGAGAGTGATGGATCTGATATTGTCGATTGATTTTCTTACATGACTTGGACTACCTAGTGTTTTCTTTGAAACCTATGTGGGAAGGGTTGTTTCCCACGAACGACAAACTTAAATTTTGACATTGATGAATACATTGTGGCTTATTTGCAATTTATTTACTTTGGTTATTATTTGTTATGAATGTTGTGGTTGTGATGATTTATTATTCCTTTATTGTTTACTGTACTTCAATGAGATAAATGTGTTTGATGTTACTCATTATTGTATTTTTGTGGATGTAAAGTGAACAATGGACGCACGTGGACGTGGTCGTGGACGTGGTCGTGGGCGCGGTCGTGGACGTGGCGCCGGAGACCATGGCGCCGGAGATCATGGCGCTGGTGCCGTTAATATGACCCCTGCTGAGTTAACTGCTCTGATCAGGCAGCGGTGGCTGCTGCCCAAGCGGGACAGCCAGCAGGTAAACAATGATTGAAAATTAAACCGAATATCTTGCATAACCGTATAGGTTGTCTGATCAATAATTGTTGTGTTAAAGCAGGACCACCAGCATGTACTTATAAGTCCTTCATGGACTGTAAGCCCCATACCTACAGCGGTACTGAAGGCGCTGTGGGACTAGTACGCTGGTTCGAGAAGACGGAGTCCGTATTCTCCAATGCAACTGTCCACCTGCTGATCAGGTGAAATATGCCACCGGGACCCTGGAGGGTGCCGCCTTATCCTGGTGGAATGCCCAAGTTCAGATGTTGGGGCAGCATTGGCTAATGGACTGCCGTGGGCCGAGTTCAAAACCATGATGACCGAGGAGTACTGTCCTCGCAATGAGGTGCAAAAGTTGGAGATAGAGTTCTGGCAACTGAAAATGCAGGGCTCAGAAATCGAGGCTTACACACTAGAACTCACGAGCTAGCAACATTATGCCCGGAATGGTAAATGAGATGCACAAGAGGATCGAGCACTACATACGGGGACTTGTACCCGAAATACAGAGTATGGTAACTGCTTCTAATCCAGCCACCATACAGCAAGCCATTCAGTTAGCCCATAAGCTAACTGACCAAGCAGTGGAACAGGGTCGTCTACCCAAGCGGGGCGCCGTGGCAAGCGTGCCCGATAACAAAAGAAAGTGGGATGGTAGTAGTAACACCAAAGCATCATCATCTTCTGGCGGTCAACCTCAACCTCAGCAGCAACACACCGGTCCAACAACAACGGAGGTTCGACAACAATCGTACTTCAACCAAACGACTGCAACTAATCAGGACCCAGTGGTTATGGTGGAAGACACCGAAGTGCAACCGGTGCAACTATCATCACGTGGGACGATGTGATAGCTTCAAATGTCAGCGTTGTGGTAAAATTGGACACGCTGCGAAGGATTGCCGTGGCGAGCTGGTTAGGAGGACACAACAACCCCAGGAAACTCCTAAGGGTTGTTTTGAATGTGGAAAGAGGGGCACTACAAGCGAAATTGCCCACAACTAAGGAGAAATGGTAATGGCAAAATGGAAATGGACACAACAACAACAACAATAACAACAACAATGGTAACAACAACGGTGGGAATGGCAACGGTAATGGCGGTAATAAGGATGGAGCAAAAGGGAGAGCCTTCGTCATTGGCTCAGGTGAGGCTCTAAATGATCCTACAACTGTTACTGGTAGATTCTCTGTTAATGGTTGCTTTGCTGCTACGGTACTATTCGATACTGGAGCTGATAGGAGTTTCGTGTCCTTAAAATTCTGTAGTCTTTTAAGTGATATACCCTCCGCCCTAGAATCTAAATACACCGTAGAGTTGGCTGACGGTAAACAGATTCACGTAACTCATATCCTTAAAGACTGTAAGATAGAGCTTGCTGGTCATACTTTCGTTATAGATCTTATGCCTGTTACTCTGGGGAGTTTTGATGTGTGATAGGCATGGATTGGCTTTCTAGCAAGCAAGCAGAAGTTATATGTCATGAAAAGATCATACGAATTCCTGTTGATGACACAATTCTGACAGTCCGAGGTGATAGAAGTGGTGCTGTGATAGGCATCATCTCGTTCATGAAAGCCCAAAAGTTACTACGAAAGGGTCGTGTGGCTATTCTAGCACTTGTGACTGATAAGCAGGCGAAGGAAAGAAGAATGGAGGATATTCCCATAGTGCGCGACTTTCCAGAGGTGTTTCCAGAGGATCTTCCTGGATTACCACCTCATCGTCAAGTGGAATTCCAAATTGAGCTAACTCCCGGCGCAGCCCCGATTGCTAGAGCACCTTATCGATTAGCACCGAACGAACTACAGGAGTTGTCGTCACACAACTCCAGGAGCTATTAGATAAGGGTTTTATTCGCCCTAGTACATCACCCTGGGGAGCCCCTGTCCTGTTTGTTAAGAAGAAGGATGGCACGTTTCGGATGTGTATTGACTATAAGGAGCTAAATAAAGTAACAGTCAAGAACCGATACCCTCTACCCCGTATCGATGACTTGTTTGACCAACTTCAGGGATCAAGTTACTATTCGAAGATTGACTTGAGATCTGGCTATCATCAACTCAGAGTCCGCGAAGAAGACATTTCCAAAACCGCGTTTCGTACCCGCTACGGTCATTATGAGTTCTTGGTCATGCCTTTTGGGTTGACAAATGCACCTGCTGTGTTCATGGACCTCATGAACCGTGTGTGCAAACCCTACCTACCTCGATCAGTTTGTCATTGTGTTTATCGATGATATACTGATATATTCCAGGACCAAGGAAGACCATGAGGAGCATTTGCGAATGATCTTGGAGCTACTGAAAAGGGAACAGCTGTACGCCAAATTCTCTAAGTGTGACTTTTGGATACGAGAAGTACAATTCTTAGGTCATATTGTTAATGAGAAAGGGATACATGTTGATCCTGCCAAAATTGAGGCGATCAAGAATTGGACCACACCCAAAACGCCGAGTGAAATAAGACAATTCTTGGGATTAGCAGGTTACTATCGGCGATTCATAGAGGGATTCTCTAAGATTGCACAACCTCTCACAGCTTTGACTCACAAGGGACTACATACAAATGGGGTGAAAGCCAAGAATCGGCTTTTCAATCGCTAAAGCAGAAGCTATGTACCGCGCCGATACTAGCACTGCCAGAGGGGACGGATGACTTCGTGGTGTATTGTGATGCATCCATTCAAGGCTTGGGTTGTGTCTTAATGCAGCGAGACAAGTGATAGCCTACGCCTCGAGACAATTAAAAGTTCATGAGAAGAACTATACTACTCATGACTTAGAGTTGGGTGCAGTAGTCTTTGCCTTAAGATTTGGAGACATTACTTGTACGGTACCAAGTGCACTATCTACACCGATCACAAGAGTCTTCAACATATCTTTGAGCAAAAGGAATTGAATATGAGGCAACGACGTTGGGTGGAGCTGCTAAACGACTATGATTGCGCTATTAAATACCATCCGGGAAAGGCGAATGTGGTTGCTGATGCCTTAAGCCGGAAGGAAACAGCTAAACCCAGACGGGTGCGAGCCTTACAGCTCACTATCAGTACTCAACTGCCTCAACAACAGTTAAGGAGGCACAGGTAGAAGCTTTGAAAGCAGAAAATATTGGTTCTGAGTCGTTGAGAGGAATGGATAAACAGCTGGTGATGAAGGAAGATGGAATTCGATATTCATGGATAGACTTTGGTGCCTGCCTATGGAAATTTGAGAGACCTGGTTATGAGTGAGGCACACAAATCTAAGTATTCTATACATCCTGGATCCGATAAAATGTATCATGATCTGAAGGCGCACTATTGGTGGCCTAATATGAAAGCGGATGTGGCTACGTATGTGAGCAAGTGCTTGACCTGCTCGAAGGTAAAGGTGGAGTATCAAAAACCATCCGGACTATTGCAGCAACCTGAGATACCGATGTGGAAATGGGAACAAATCTCCATGGATTTTATTACCAAGCTGCCCAGGACTAGTACTGGTTGTGATACAATATGGGTTATTGTGGATCGATTGACAAAATCTGCTCATTTTCTTGCTATAAAGGAAACTGACAAGATGGAGAAGTTAACCCGCCTGTACCTCAAGGAGATCGTTTCCAGACACGGTGTACCGATCTCCATTATCTCTGATCGTGACGCTCGTTTCACGTCACACTTCTGGCAATCATTGCAGAAATCTTTGGGAACACGATTAGATATGAGTACTGCTTATCACCCGCAAACGGATGGCCAGAGTGAGCGTACCATACAGACGTTGGAAAATATGCTACGTGCTTGTGTAATTGATTTCGGGAATAACTGGGAAGTTCACCTGCCATTGGTGGAATTTTCTTATAACAACAGTTATCACACTAGCATACAAGCAGCACCTTTCGAGGCTTTGTATGGAAGAAAATGTAGATCACCTGTTTGTTGGGCGGAAATTGGCGATAGTCAACTGACTGGTCCCGAGTTGATTCATGAAACAACTGAGAAGATCGTACAGATACGGAACCGTATGGCAGCAGCGCGAGACCGACAAAAGAGTTATGCTGATAAGAGACGGAAACCTTTAGAGTTTCAGGTTGGTGACAAGGTTTTGTTGAAAGTTTCACCATGGAAAGGCGTAGTTCGGTTTGGCAAGCGAGGGAAGCTAAACCCGAGGTACGTTGGACCATTTGAAATAGTGGAAAGAATAGGTCCAGTGGCCTATCGTCTAGCCTACCTGATTCGCTAAGTGGAATCCATGATGTATTTCATGTATCAAACTTGAAGAAATGCATAACTGATGAAACGATGGTCGTACCACTGGAGGAGGTTCAAGTGGATGAGCAACTACGTTTTATTGAAGAACCAGTGAGGTGATGGACCGTGAGGTGAAGACACTTAAGCAGAGCAAGATACCTATTGTCAAAATCCGTTGGAATTCGCGACGTGGACCGGAATTCACATGGGAACGGGAAGATCAAATGAAGCTTAAGTATCCTCATCTATTCGAGAAGACGATGTCTGCAGACGAAGGTATTGATTTAAATTTCGGGACGAAATTTCTTTCAACATGGGGATGATGTGACAACTCATCCAAAACTCACTCGATTTCGATTTCTGTGTGCCAATGCAGTAGACCAGTGATGGAACACTCTCACCATGTAACGCAATTTTCGGGACGAAAATTCTTTCAACATGGGGATAATGTGACATCCGGTAAATTTCCGTTACCAAACTCCGTTAGTTTCGTTAAGTCTTGCATACACGTGTCGTAAACACACACTAGTTGTCGTTTAACGTTGGTGACCTATTAATAATGAATAATGTTAAATTAATGTGAATCTAATTGATTATGTGATTATTGTGTTATGTTTATGTGTTTGCATGTTTTTAAAATGTTAATTAAAAATTAATCGCGTAACGCGGAAACGCGCTTATTTATTCGTATGTCTTGTGTTTTTATAAAGATAAGGTATATAATGATTTTCATTAGTTTATATCTTTATATATTAAGTTAAAAACAATTTACAAAAGTTTAAAGCCTAGTTTTTATAAAATACAATTACAAGGGTTAAAGGGTAAATATGTAAATTAAAATTAAACAAAACACACAAACCACCCTACCCCCACCCCTCATTCGGCCCGCAACTCTCCCTCTCACCTCTCTTCACTCGAAATCAGCCAAGAACAAGCATATACTTGCGTTGTGATTCGGTTTCAAGCTATAAAACAAGTTAACAACATCAAAGTCGTGTTCTTTGGCAAGAATCAAGGTTAGTTTTTAGTGTTTTTATGTTTCTTGTTAGGGCCGAACCCTAATTCGACTTGGTATCATCATGGGTCGATTTGGATGTTGTTTGATGTGTGTTAATTCATTAGTTAGGTTGTTTACATGTTGTTTAACGTGGATTATATGAATTGGATGTTTCTAGTGGATTGATCATGATCTTGGTGATGTACAAACCCGAGTTCGAAAATACTTGATTATGCATGATGGATGATTGTTTGATGAATTTTGATGTTTAATAGATTGTATAGATGCTAGATTACATTGATTTTGCAAGAAATTGGTGAATTGATGTTGATGTTCATAGGTTACTAAGAATAGTAACTTTATTTTGCATATAATGTTGAATTGTGATGAATTGATGTTATGGATGTGTTCATGGTGATGATTAGAGGTTAGATTGTTGTTGTGGGCATTGAGAATTCAAGAACACATGCTATAGTTCATACTTACTAAAGATAGTAACTTTTTAGGATATGAGTTGATGGATTATGATGTTTGGATGTTGTTGATCATGCATAGATGTTGATATGAGCTTGAATTGGTATAATTATGTTGAATTCATGTATGCTTTGGATGTTTGATAGATTTGGGATGTTCTTTTCCAAAGGGAAACTTTATTTGTGTAAGGTTTGATGTATGATGATATGAACATGTTTGGGATATTAGGAGCATGTTAGTATGATCATGGATGAATTCTAAGGTGATGAATCATGTTGAATTAGTTGTATGGGATGTTTTGATTAATCATGGATGATATTTGGATTTGGTGATCATGTATGAAGTTGGTGTTGATTAGTTGCTAGGATATCATGTTTGGGTTTGGTGAGTAATGATTATGGTGTATGTTGAATGCTATGGGCATGGCTATGATTTAAGTGTTATGTATGGATAATGTAGCATGTGTATGATACTATTTGAATGTTAATCATGTATGTTATATGTCTCATTGGCTTTATTTGGATTATAACTCATAATGTCACCAACGGGTCAAACGGGTCAACTAGGTCACACGTGTCTATTTGTCTGAAGCTTGAGTCTTTGGTTTGGTATGCTTAGGGTTTCACATGTCTTTCATTTACACGTACTTATGTACTCACATGATCTAGGTAACCTTTGAAGGTTGGCTATCCTCTCGTTTCTCAAATAAACCCTAAGTACTCTTTGCATACATCAGGTGAGTTCATGCCCCACGCTTTATTTATCTCTTTTGGGGGAGATAGCATACTGGTATTTTACGAACGCTTTTAATATTTAAGTTGTGTATAATATTGATATAGTGCTATTTATCATGGGAAAAGTCCTCACACTTTCGAATTGTTAATATTTAATAGCGGGGAAACTTGGGTAGTACTACTGGGTCTGACGAGCCCCACCTGTGTGACTCGAGGTCAACCGGGTGCAATTTGTCCTATTGAACATTGTCACGACATGGTAAGTCGTGACAGGAGGCAACAACTATCACAGTCAGCTTCAATTGCGAAATCACTATGTATTAATATTTGCTGTTAATAGACTAGCTATCTATTGCAATACACTGCTTATATATATATCACAACTGTTTATATTTTTACTGAACTCAAACTCTTGAACTCACCAACCTATGTGTTGACATTTTAGTATGCTTTTCTCAGGTCATTAAGCTGCTTGCCTCTAGGAGCACTCCACGGTTCACTTGCATACTAAGACTCGGTTTTCAAGACATTAGCATTTAATGAATATGTTTTTACTATTTTGGGTTGGCACATGTTTTGCCATATTTATACTTTTAGTTGTTTGAGTTGTTTTCAAAACGCTTCCGCACTGTTTCAAACTAAATCGTTGGTTGTTTTATTTACTTGTGGCATATAGAGTCGTTCTATGTAACTACTGACTGTGATCCTGGTTTGTTCACACGCCTCGCGGTAAAACCCCGCACGTGGATTTTGAGGGTGTGACAGGTGTCAATGCCCGGCGTGGCAGCTATTTCTGGTTTGCAGTCGCAACCTGCAATTAGTTCTGAGCGAACTTGTAGTAAAAATCCAGTATTTTGACGCGCAACGCGCGTCACGGGTAAAAAACACTAGTATTAGTTAGGAATCAACTACAAGTTTTTTATAAAAGGAAATAAGATATTTTGACTTTTTCAATTAATATTAATTTTACCATGCTTTTATAACTAAAATAAGTTTTGTATATTTTTTATTAAATTAAAACTAGCTTATTACCCGCCATGCGTTGCGGTATTGTATGCGCGTGATAAAGTATAGTTACAATTGAAACAACTTGTTTTCAAAGTAAATTTACATTGAAGCGTAGAATAACTTGAATTATACCGTTGAATGAAAACATATAAGATTTGACTCAACTATTTCCCAAACAAATTTATGTCAAAACCTAAACCAACTTAAAATTAAAGAGACATAAAAACACATGCAATGGGGACATATGCAGTGTATAAAGTATAAACTACAACTGTCACCACTTGTTTCTAAACTAAATTTATGTTAAAATGTAAAGTAACTCAGATCTATACCATGCGTGAAATGAAAATGTATTATATTTGAGTCGACGTGTTTCAAAACAAAACTTAATTCAAAACGTAGACAAACTCAAACGTATTATATTGACCCTACTCATTGTTTCTTAACAAAGTTTACATTAAAATGTAGATGAATGTCGATACATAGACCGTCTTAAGCATATATAAAATAAGCACGGAAATGTTTTATATGACCCAACTTGTTTCTGAATAAAATTTACATATGTAGACGAATTCGAATTTATGCCGACACATATATAAAAATACGAAAGTAAGAATTCAATTTTTTTAAAGTGAAAATAGTATATGAGTAACCCGAAACTTTAAAAACTTACGTATCATTAGTTAGTATAACCTATGACACCTAAAAATTACTCTATTATAAATAGATCGAATTGAACTTGGTTTCCAATAACATTTATACCTGGACGTCAAGAAAAAAAATTAACACAATCATAAGATGCTAACAAATATTTTTTTAAGAAAAATCAAGTTGATACAAAACTAAATAAATCGTATATTATATACAACACGCTTGTCAAGTTTCAACATTAGAAATTGAAATATTTAGTTTGAATAGTTAAGTAGAAGAAAGTAATGGAAAAAAAGTGTACATGATGAAAACAGAAAAAAAAACAAAAAACGAAGACTACATATATGATTCGAACCAACACACTTGCCTAATGAATTAACACCTAACTCACCACTCAAGCCAAAACGGAATTTTGTTATTGTCTTTGAGACATTAAACCTAAATCTCAAAAGAGGAATAAAAAAAAAATCCACCAACCTTTACTTTTAAACTATAGTAAAAATGTTATAAATTTAAGCATTATTTTATTTTTAATATTTGTTTACTATTGTTAATTTTTTTTAAATGACGTCTTTTAAAGAAGTTCATAAAAATATGCTATACAATTGTGCTATTAAAAAATAACATAGTGCTATTATTTTGTAGTTTTGCATACTAAAAATTACATAGTGCTATTATAAAAATTACATTATAAATCATTTTTAAGGATGAGCAACTTTAAAGAACATTAGCTTTGATCAAATGCAACTTAATCCACATATCTAGAACTATTTTTTGAACTACTTCGGATCCGATGATGAACTAGTACCATTATAAAATACAAATGATATTTTAACTTTCTTTTACGAGAAAATCATATTAATAAAAGCAAAACCAACAAATGTTGACCAATTACAAACGTGCTAACAATAAAAAAAGCGATATAACGTACGACGTAACTGTGTTATTATACATTTTGTAAGTGTTGTTATGATAGTTATGAAAACTATTAGACTATGAGTAATGGTTAATGCCCATTAAGAGGGCATTTTCTGTCATATCAGTGTCAAGTTACCATTACTTTTTTTGTTAAAAACATAAGTAATGGTTGATGCCCCCTATAACGTCCCTTCGGATTTGGTGATTTGTGGTGTTATAATAATAATGCTTCTTTAAACATAACCCCCGACCGTAATGATGATGAGGGTATTATACGACGTTATGTATAGGTTTAACACCCCATTACACATGGTCTTAAGCTAGAAAAATAGCACTTCATAAATGAAAAAAACAACACTTCATAATGTCAAAACAACACTCATTAAAAATAAATATATCACTTTTTAAGTCCCAAAAAATCACTTAATAGAAACAGTAGCACTTAATTAAAATAGCATATTATAACGTAAACATCACTTTATAATGCCAAATTTTTTTTAATACAAATAGTGTTTAAGATGTGCTATTTTTACGTAAGTTGTACTATTTTAAAAATACGTGATGCTAATTTGGCCTAATGTAATGTCCTATTTTGTGAAGATACGTAAATATATCATGTTGCTATGTTCTGAACTAGTATATTTGATATTATTGTTTATATAAATGTGTATCAAACTTATTTATGCTTCAACTTCAATATATTATAAATAATTATATAAATTGAGTAACCAACATTTAAAAATAAAATAGTAAATGGTTACATGATTTTAAGAAATTTTATAAATAACCTCATTTGTATATTATAATAATGCCACTAATGAGTAATTAATAATCATGACACGTGACACAATTATGTTTAGGGGTGCAAACGAGCCGAGCCGCTCGTGAGCTACTCGAGATCGGATCGACAAAAAGCTCGAAACGAGCTGAGTTTTATCAAGCCCGAGCTGAGCTCGAGCTTGAGAAAAAGCTCATTTAATTATCGAGCCGAGCCCGAGCTTCACGTATCGAGCTCGAGTCGGTTCGCGAGCCTAAACGAGCTTTTTATTTATATATTTTTATTTTATTTATTAAATATATTATATAAATAACATCTATTATATATAAAGTTATTAGAAAAACAATTAAATAATATGAATAATGTTATATACAAAATATATAATTATAAATATATATCAAAATTAAATATAAAAATATTAAAAATAATATTTAAATAAATAAACGATCCGAGCCCGAGCCGAGCTCGGGCTTGAAAAGTATTTGTCGAGTTGAGCTCGAGCTTTAAAAATAAAGCTCCAAACGAACCGAGCTCGAGCTCTCCTAAGTCATCATGAGCCGAGCTCGAGCGCATATGAGCTCGAGTGTAAGGCCCCGTTCCCGGGACGCTTACAGTTGGTCATTCATCGCACATAAAACATATAATTACATTGCATCAAGAAAACATTGCAGCGGAAACATTCAAAAATGGCATCACATTTCATTATAATTACTGTTGCCAAATAATACATCATTATCCGGTTAAAAATTCATGTTTGCATTACATCACAAAAGCTATATAATTGGATGCCATCCCAAAAGAGCCGAGTAGCCTCGCCGTGCCATCCTCAGCAATCATTTACCTGCCAACTGGAAAATGTAATAAAAGTCAGCGTTGCTGAGTGAGTTCTAGTTTTTAATATAAAACATACTTTACGTTCATTAAAACCATTCCGTTTATCATGCGATCATTCAACATACGTATACACAGATAATGTCATTATTATCTTTCATCTCATTCATTATCTTCCGTTCTTTTCGTTCATTCTGTCTTCCGAGTCTTTTGCGACAACATGGTCGCTCACCTCAATGACAATCTCAATGATTGCACGCTATCCGAGTCTTTGCACCCCTAAGGTTGCTCACCCCAATTGCCCATCACGATAGCAAGCTATCCGAGTCTTTTGCAACAACAAGGTTGCTCCCCCAAGGCAACATCACGATAGCACTTACTCGAGTCTTTTGCAACGACAAGGTTGCTCACCTCATAGGCAATCTAAATGATTGCACTTCGTCGCCGAGTCTTTTGCAACACAAAGTCGCTCACCCCAATATATATGCTTGCAAGCCTTTCTTTCATTCATTCATCATTCATTAATGCATGCATTCTTACTTCATGTTCCTCTTTCATTATCTTTCGCTTTACATTACATAATACTTCATTCATTCATTCATTCATTAGCATGACATGTAAAGCCACGAGAAAGATAAGCATACATCATAATAAGGAACATATCATACACATTCATCATCATACAGGGCAACATCATACATTCATAATATGCATAAACATGCAACATCATCATCATCATGCCCTACATGCTCTCTAAGGCCATAAACATCCTCTTACATGCTCTTACGGGTTACTTTACGTCAACACTTACATCTGCACCTTTCCCCGAAGGCCAGAAGTCAAACTACACATTCCTTCGAGTGCAACAGCCCTATTCAGGCGTATGGACACCCTTCAGTCGCATGGCCTCCATGCGACTGAACATCATGCGACTGGACTCATGCGGATGGTCATCTATGCGAATGAACATCCAATCGTGCGTATGGACCTTGTACGAATAGGATTACTGCGAATGGGCACCTATGCGACTGACCTCATGCGAATGGACTCATGCGACTAAGCATCTATGCGACTGAACCCTCAGTCGTGCAATCCCCATGCGACTGGACTCCCAGTCGTGCGACTGAAACCTTAGTCGTGCGATTGAACCCTCAATCGTGCGAATGAATCCCAATCGTGCGAATGACCTTCAATGGCCCTCATTCGGCCGTATGGCCTTCATTCGGTCGCCTAGCCCTAGCTGATGCAGAATGAAGTTCATCCCGAACCCAATCTGCCATTTTCGGCCTCCAAGCTCATCCAAACCCATTCTAAGCCTAAATTAACCCTCCTGGACCTTAGGAATGCATACCATAACACCATACAAGCACACACAAGCCTGAAATCATACACTAAACACATCAAACACATCACACCCAAATGGGTCAAACACATACACACACAAAAACGGGTTTTGAACATTTTCCAGCCCCAAAATCGGTTGAAAACAAGTAAAAGTGGGTCCTAGAACTCACACAATCGAGCACAAAGACAAGAGCTTCGATTTGGCTTGCCACTCGACGGATTTGGACACCCGAATCACCCGAAACACACCCTTTTTCTTCTTTTTCTCTCCTCTTTCTCTCTCCCCCTCTAGACCCGAAATGTGTGAAGTGTGGGGAGAGTGGGCTGCCCTCTCCCTACACATATCACCACATTTCCCACTTTTCTTCGTTGCGAGTTTGGTTCCTCGACTTTGAACTTTATTTCTTTTCTTTCTTCGCCGGCTTCAAAATAATAAATTTCCGGGTGTTACATCGAGCTTGGCTCGGCTCGTTTGCAACCCTAATTATGTTGGTTCCTAAAGTTTTTAAGCTACAATTGATATATATATATATATACATATATATATATATGTATATATAACTATATGTATATATATATATATATATATATCTATGTATATATATATATATGTTAGATAATATGTATATATATTATGTATATTAGATATTGAACTCTATATAGTATATATATATTATCTACTATATGTATATATATATATATATGTCTCTCTCTCATGTCCTCTCTCTGTTCTCTCTCCTCGCTCGTCTCTCTCTCTCTGTCTCTCTCTCTCTCTTCTCTCTGTCCTCTCTCTCTCTATCTATCTGTCTCGGTCTCTACTTTCTATGTCCTAATCTTATCTCTCCATCATATTCTCTCTCTGTCTCCTCTCTCTCTCCCTTATCTCTCTCTCTCTGTCTCCTCTCTCTATCCATCTCTCATCTCTCTCTCTCTTTCTCTACATATCTTTTCTCTCTCTCTCTCTCCTCCCTCTCTCTCTCCCTCTCCTCTATCTCCCTCTCTCTCTATCTCGCTATCTCCCTCCCTCTCTCTATATCATATCTATATATCCATTCTATCTCATACTATATATTCTCTCCTATCTCTCCTATGGTCATCTATCTCTATCTCTCGCTCTCTCTCTATCCTCTCTCTCTCTATCTCTCTCTCCTCCCTCTATATTATAATCTCTAGCTATCTCTCTCTGTCTCTCTCCCTCTCATCTATCATCTCATCTCCTTCTCTCTTTATCTATCTCTATCTCTGTATCTCTCTCTGTCTTCTTCCTACTGTCTATCTACCTCTATATCTCTATACTACACCTCTCATTCTATATATATCTCTACCTCTCTGTCTCTCTACCCTATATCTCTATCTCTATCTCTATACTATCTCATCTCTCTATATATACATCTTAGTCTCTATCTCTATCTCTATATCTCTATTCTCTCCTCTCTATATATATATATCCTCATCTACCTCTCTACATATATTTATATCTAACTCTATATCGATCCTCTCTTCTATCTCTCCTCTCTCTCTCTCTCTCTCTCATCTCTCTCTATCTCTCTCTCCCTCTCTCTCTCTCTATCTCCTCTATTGTCCGGCCCGTTCCCGGGCCGCCTCCAGTTGTCATTCATCGCCCATACAACTATAAATACATTTTGCCTTCTGAACACATTGCAGCGGACCCATTCCAAAATGACATCTCGTTCCATTATCTTACGTTGCCAATAATAAGATCATTATCCGGGTACAAAATACATGTTTGCATTACATCACAAAAGCTTTATAAATGAATCCATCCCAAAAGAGCCGAGTAGCCTTGCCGTGCCATCCTCACAATCATTGCCAACTGGAACGTATAAAAATCAGCGTTGCTGAGTGAGTTTTATTTTATAAAATAAACATACTTTACTTTCATCAAAACTATTCCTTTGATGATGCGATCATTCAACTACGTATACACAGATGAAGTCATTATTATCTTTCATCTCATTCATTTCTCTTCCGTTCCTTTCATACATTCTTTCTTCCGAGTCTTTTGCGACAACATAGTCTCTCACCTCATAGAAATCACAATGATTGCACGCTATCCGAGTCTTTTGCACCTCTCCCCTAGGGTTGCTCACCTCATTGCCCATCTTAATGATATCAAGCAATCCGAGTCTTTTGCAACAACAATGTTTGCTCACCCCAAGGCAACATCACGATAGCACGTTACTCGAGTCTTTTGGCAACAACAAGGTTGCTCACCCCATAGGCAATCTAAATGATTGCACTTCATCCTAGTCCTTTTTGCAACACAAGGTCGCTCACCCCATATATATGCTTGCAAGCCTTTTCTTTCGTTCATATTCGTCATTCATAATGCTGCATTCTTCTTCATGTTCCTCTTATCATTATCTTTCACTTAATTACATATACTTCATTTCATTCATTAACATGACATGTAAAGCCACAAGCAATATAACCCAAAACACCCCCCCCCACACATCCAACACCCACCCCAATACCATATCCATACACCCCACACATCCCACCTTCCCAGTTTGCCTACACCACATCCCCCAACCCCATCATCCCCCCCCCACAGCCCTCCCCCCACCCCCCATCCTCCAACATGCTCCCCACGAACCCCCCCGTCCAAACACAGCTCACCCCCCCCCCCCCAGTTTAGTCCCAAAAAAATCCCCTACCCCCCCCATCAAAACACCCCCACCGACCGCCCATTCCGACGATACACAGATGATGTCCAGCCCACCGCACCCCATTCGCCCACCACGACACCCCTCCACTTCTTCCCACCCTTTGCCGGACAACCACCAGCCCCCCCACCCGCCAGATCAATGATTGCCCAGTTACCCCCGCCGCAGCCTGTCACCCCCCCCCATTCCCCATCCGATAGTTCAAGCATCCTACACTTCGCACCAACAAGGTTGCCACCCCAGCAACCTCACATACCCCGTTACTCCGAGTCTTTTGCAAACAACAGGGCTCCCCCCCAATACACGATATCACTTCATCGCCACTTTGCCCAAACATCCCCCTCGCACCCACAACAACACCCTTGCAACCACAACCCGGCTCACCCCATATATATGTTGCATGCCCCCGTACATTCGTCATTCATTAATGCATGCACTCCCTCACATAATACTCCGCATTCCCACCAACCATGCCATGTAAAGCCACAAGCAAGATAAACATACATCATAATAAGGAACATATCATACTCATTCATCGTCATCATACACGGCAACATCTTACCTTCATATATGCAGAAACATGCAACATCATCATCATCATGCCCTACATGCTCTCTAAGGCCATACCGTCCTCTTACATGCTCTTACGGGTTACATTACTTCAAAACTTACATCTGCACCTTCCCCGAAGGCCGGAAGTCAAACTACACATTCCTTCGAGTGCAACAACCCTATTCGGGCGTATGAACACCCTTCAATCGCATGGCCTCCATGCGACTGAACATCATGCGACTGGACTCATGCGGATGAACCTATGCGAATGAACATTCAATCGTGCGTATGGACCTTGTGCGAATGGGACTATTGCGAATGGGCACCTATGCGACTGACCTCATGCGAATGGACTCATGCGACTAAGCATCTATGCGACTGAACCCTCAGTCGTGCGATCCCCCATGCGACTGGACTCCCAGTCGTGCGACTGAAGCCTTAGTTGTGCGATTGAACCCTCAATCGTGCGAATGAATCCCAATCGTGCGAATGACCCTCAATCGCCTCTCATTCGGCCGTATGGCCTCCATTCGGTCGCCTAGCCCTAGCTGATGTAGAATAGAGTTCATCCCGAACCCAATCTGCCATTTTGTAAGGCCCCGTTCCCGGGACGCTTACAGTTGGTCATTCATCGCACATAAAACATATAATTACATTGCATTAAGAAAACATTGCAGCGGAAACATTCAAAAACGACATCACATTTCTTTATAATTACTTTTGCCCAATAATACATCATTGTTTGATTTCCAAAATACATGTTTTGCATTATAACACAAAAGCTTTATAAATGGATGCCATCCCAAAAGAGCCGAGTAGCCTTCCCGTACCATCCTCAGTAATCATTTACCTGCCAACTGGAAAACGTAATAAAAGTCAGCGTTGCTGAGTGAGTTCTAGTTTTAATAATAAAACATACTTTACTTTCATTAAAACTATTCCTTTTATCATGCGATCATTCAACATACGTATACACAGATAGTATCATTATTATCTTTCATCTCATTCATTATCTTCCATTCTTTTCGTTCATTCATTCTTCCGAGTCTTTTGCGACAACATGGTCGCTCACCTCAATGGCAATCTCAATGATTGCACGCTATCCGAGTCTTTTGCACCCCTAGGGTTGCTCACCCCAATTGCCCATCACGATAGCAAGCTATCCGAGTCTTTTGCAACAACAAGGTTGCTCACCCCAGGCAACATTACGATAGCACTTTACTCGAGTCTTTTGCAACGACAAGGTTGCTCACCTCATAGGCATCTAAATGATTGCACTTCATCCGAGTCTTTTGCAACACAAGTCGCTCACCCCAATATATATGCTTGCAAGCCTTTCTTTCGTTCATTCATCTTTCATTAATGCATGCATTCTTACTTCATGTTCTTTCATTATCTTTCGCTTTACATTACATAATACTTCATTCATTCATTCATTCATTAGCATGACATGTAAAGCCACAAGAAAGATAAGCATACATCATAATAAGGAACATATCATACACATTCATCATCATCATACAAGGCAACATCATACATACATAACATGCATAAACATGCAACACCGTCATCATTACACGCTCTCTAAGGCCATAACCGTTCCCTTACATGCTCTTACGGGACACTTTACGTTAAAGCTTACATCTGCACCTTTCCCCGAAGGTCAGAAGTCAAACTACACATTCCTTCTAATACAACAGCCCTATTCGGGCGTATGGACACCCTTCAGTCGCAGGGCCTCCATGCGACTGAACATCATGCGACTGGACTTATGCGGATGGTCATGTATGCGAATGAACATCCAATCGTGTGTATGGACCTTGTGCGAATGGGATTACTGCGAATGGGCACCTATGCGACTAACCTCATGCGAATAGACTCATGCGACTAAGCATCTATGCGACTGAAACCCTCAGTCGCGCAATTCTCATGCGACTGGACTCCTAGTCGGCGACTGCTGAAACCTTAGTCGTGCGATTGAACTCTCAATCGTGCGACATGAATCCCAGTCGTGCGAAGATCTTCATCGCCCTCATTCGGCCGTATGGCCTCATTCGGTTCGCCTAGCCCTAGCTGATGCAAGAATGGAGTTCATCCCGAACCCAATATGCCATTTTCGGCATCAAGCTCATCCAAACCCATTCTAAGCCTAAATTAACCCTCCTGGACCTTAGAAATGCATACCATAACACCATCATACAAGCACACACAAGCCCGAAATCATACTCTAAACACATCATACACATCACACCCAAATGGGTCAAACACACACACACTTGTAAAAAACGGGTTTTTGTTTTTGAACATCTTCCAGCCCAAAATCAGTTGATGAAAACAAGTAAAAGTGGGGCCTAGAACTCACAAATCGAGCACAAAGACAAGGGCTTCGATTTGGCTTGCCACTCGACGGATTTGGACACCCGAATCACCCCGAAACACCCCCTTTTCCTCCTTTCTCCTCTTTTCCCTCTTCTCTTCCTTTGTGAGCTGAAATTTGGTGTGTGTGGGAAGAGTGGGCTGCCCTCTCCCTACACATAGCACCACACTTCCCAACTTTCTTCGCTGGCGAGTTGGTCCCTCGACTTTGGACTTTATTTCTTTTCTTTCTTTGCCGGCTTCAAAATAATAAAATTTCCGGGTGTTACACATTTTCGGCCTCCAAGCTCATCCAAACCCTTTCTAAGCCTAAATTAACCCTCCTGGACCTTAGGAATGCATACCATAACACCATACAAGCACACACAAGCCCGGAAACATAGACGAATCGCATCACACACATCACACCCAAATGGGTCAAACACATTCACACACTAAAAACGGGTTTTAACATTTTCCAGCCCCGAAATCAGTTGAAAACAAGTAAAAGTGGGGTCCTAGAACTCTCACAAACGAGCACAACGTCAAGGGCTTCGATTTGGCTTGCCACACGACGAGTTTGGACACCCGAATCACCCGAAACACCCATTTTTCTCTTTTTTTCTCCTCCTTTCTCTCTTATCTATCTAAGATGGCTGAAATTTGGGGGAAATGGGGAGAGTTGGCTGCCCTCTCCCCACTAATATCACCTCATTTCCCGACTTTCTTCGTTGGCGAGTTTGGTCCCTCGACTTTGACTTTATTCTTTTTCTTTCTTCGCCAGCTTCAAAATAATAAATATCCGGGTGTTACAAGTCCACCCCTCTTAAATAGGTTTCGTCCCCGAAACCTGTTATTCTTCGAACAAACGTGGATAATGCTGTCTCATTTCTTCCTCGGTCTCCCACGTTGATTCGGATCCCTTCCTGTGCTTCCACTGTACACGCACAAGAGGAACCACTTTATTCCTTCGCATTTTCTCCTTTCGGTCGATTATTGCCACTGGTTGCTCCACATAATTGAGCCGTTCGTCTACCTCGATATCCTCCAGTGGAACAATCATATCTTCATCAGCTAAGCATTTGCTTAGATGAGATACATGAATTGTCGGGTGAATTCCACTTAACTCATCCGGTAACTCCAGTCTATAGGCCACCTCTCCTACTCGAGCAATGATTCGGAAAGGGCCTATATACCTTGGGCTCAACTTGCCCGCTTTCGGAAGCGAATGATACCCTTCCAAGGGAGACCTTCAACATAACCCGATCACCCACCTGGAACTCAATCGGCCTGCGTCGTTTGTCAGCATACGATTTCTGTCTATCTATGGCTGCCTTCATGAAGGCTTTGATCTTCTCAAGCTTCTCAGTCGTAGCCTCGATTACCTCGACGCTTCCCAATTCCTTCTGACCAATGTCACCCCAACAAATTGGTGTTCTGCATTCCTACCGTATAGCATCTCATAGGGAGGCATGCCAATGCTGGCGTGATAGCTGTTGTTGTATAAGAATTCGGCTAACGGTAGGTGGTCATCCCAACTTCCACCAAAATCAATCACACATGCCCGAAGCATGTCTTCCAGTGTCTGAATGGTCCTTTCTGACTGACCATCAGTCTAAGGATGATAAGCCGTGCTAATATGTAACCTCGTCCCCATAGCGTCGTGGAACTTCTTCCAAAATTTAGATGTAAACCGGGTGTCGCGATCTGACACAATAGACACCGGCACACCATGACGAGTTACAATTTCCTTGATGAACAATCAGCCAACCTCTCTGATGAATATGTCTCGCGGATCGGTAGGAAGTGAGCACTCTTCGTCAAGCGATCAACTATCACCAATATGGCATCATACCCTTTCGGGGTACGCGGCAGCTTCGTAATGAAATCCATGGTGATGTGCTCCCACTTCCATTCCGGTATATCCAAAGGTTGTATCTTCCCATACGGCTTTTGGTGCTCGGCCTTCACCTGTAAGCAAGTAAGGCACTTACTCACATACTCCACCACGTCGCGCTTCATACCCGGCCACCAATAATCTTTCTTCATATCATGGTACATTTTCGTGGCACCAGGATGAATGGAGTATCGAGTCTTGTGAGCTTCATCCATAATCTTCACCCGTAGATCCCCAAAACGAGGAATCCACACACGACCGAATCGGGTCCTAACACCGAGTGTGTTTTCACCCAATTCCGCGACCAGACCTCTCATTCTTTCAGAGTTAAGATGATCTTCTTTCAATACCTCATCTTGAAACTCTTTAACCTGCTTCATTACATCGGGGGTCATGATCAACTGGTACGCTTTCACCCGAATCGGCTCGGGCCTCTCTTTCCGGCTAAGGGCATCAGCCACCACGTTGGCCTTGCCCGGATGGTAGTGGATCTCACAATCATAATCCTTTATAAGTTCCAACCACCGTCTCTGCCTCATGTTCAAATCCTTCTGCTCAAAGAAGTACTTCAGACTCTTGTGGTCAGTGAATATGGTGCATTCGTCCCGTAGAGGTAGTGCCTCCAAATCTTTAATGCAAAGACCACAACTGCCAGCTCCAAGTCATGAGTAGGATAATTGACCTCATGAACCTTCAACTGTCAGGATGCATAGGCTATAACCTTTCCTCTTTGCATTAACACACACCCCAACCCCGAGTAAGAAGCATCGGAATAAACCACCAGATCTTCACTTCCATCGGGTAATGACAGAACAGGAGCTTGAGTCAATCTCGCCTTCAGTTCTTCAAACGCCTTCTCTTGAGCTTGACCCCATACGAACTTCACATCTTTTCGGGTCAACTTAGTCAGTGGAGAAGCAATCTTAGAGAAGTCTTGGATGAATCTTCTATAGTAGCCCGCCAAACCCAAGAAACTACGAATCTCGGATGGCGTCTTTGGGGACTTCCATTGCATAACTGCCTCCACTTTCGCCGGGTCCACCATAATCCCATCAGGATTCACCACGTGACCCAAGAATTGAACCTCGCGCAACCAGAACGCGCACTTGGAGAAATTAGCATACAACTTTTCCCTTCTCAACGTCTCTAGAACTTCCCGAATGTGACCGACTTGCTCTGCTTCGCTCCTCGAGTAAATCAAGATATCATCAATAAACACAATCACTGATTTATCCAACATAGGCCGACACACACGGTTCATCAAATCCATAAAAGCAGCTGGCGCGTTGGTCAAGCCAAAAGACATGACAAGAAACTCGTAGTGACAATAGCGTGTACGGAAAGCTGTTTTAGGAATATCTTGCTCCTTCACCTTCAACTGATGATAACCAGATCGAAGATCTATTCTCGAAAACCAACTGGCACCCTGAAGCTGATCGAACAAATCATCTATCCTCGGTAAGGGGTATCAGTTCTTCACTGTCAACTTGTTCAGCTCGCGGTAGTCGATGCACATCCTCATACTACTGTCCTTTTTCTTTACAAACAGGACCGGAGCACCCCATGGAGAGATACTCGGTCTAATGAACCCCTTATCAAGCAGATCTTGCAACTGCTCCATCAACTCTTTCATCTCGGTCGGAGCCAACCGATACGGTGCCTTGGCAACAGGTTGGGCACCCGGTATCAGATCAATTTGAAACTCGATCTCTCTGTCAAGTGGCACTCCTGATAAGTCTTCTGGAAACACATCTGGAAAGTCACACACAACCGGTACATCGGCTAGTTGTGGTGTTGGCGTATCCACATCCTTTACATAGGCCAAGTAGGCACTACATCCACACCTCATGCACTTTCCCGCCACTGCCATCGAGATCACCTTCGGAATCATAGTAACCCGATCACCATACACCGTCACTGAACTACCGTCAGGCGCCAACAACCAAATCATCTTCTTGCGACACACAATGTTCGCCTCATAGTCCGCTAACCAGTCCATCCCAAGAACCAAATCAAAACCACCTAAGGTCATCACAAACGGTCTAACAGGAAACTTATGACCCTCGAGTTCCACATCACAGTTTTCTATCATCTCAGAAATCCTGGTAGACTTACCTATGGCAGTTTCTACATCAAAGGGCGCATCAACACGTCTACTACTAACAGGCAGCTTAGCACAGAAAGTAGCAGAAATAAAACTTTTACTAGCACCCGAATCAAATAACACAGAAGCTAAAGTTTGGTTCACCAGAAACGTACCGGACACGACATCAGGGTCCGTTCTAGCTTCCTCCTGTGTCATGGTGAATGCCCTGGCGCTCGCCCTCGGTCCTTCACCTCCTGTCTTCTTCGCCCCAGAGCTCACAGCCCTCGGTCTCTTGCAATCTTTGAACACATGACCCTCTTCACCACAGTTAAAGCACCGGACCGTACGACAGTCCTTTGCCATGTTCCCCGCCTTTCCACACTTGAAGCACAAGTTTGACCCCAACCTGCACTCCCCACTATGCTCCCGTTCACACTTACCACACCTTCTCGACCCCGCACTTGACGTGACCACGCGGCGGTCGTCCACCCGTGTCTTCTTATTACCCGTCGAGGCATTACCCCGACCAAACCTCTTCCCCTGCCAGCTTCGATCACCACCGCTCTTCCTGCCACCATCAATCACCACTACCGTTCTTTCATCATACAGTCTCCCCACCAAATCCACCGCTGACCTAAACGTGCTCGGCCGGGCAGCAATCATGTGCCTGCGAATATCCGCGGGCAAACCCTGTATATACCTCTTGATCTTTCGGGACAGAGGTGTCACTTGATCCGGCACCAGACGTGCCATCTCGTTGAATTTCGTGGTGTACTGTTGGTGTGTCATAGTTCCCGCCTCCAGTTGCAAGAACTCCCTCTCAACCTTGTCCATTTCCCGATGAGGACAAAACTCCTCAATCACCAACCTTTTCAGCTCAGACCATCTCATTCTCCCAATGGCCCTGCTACCCTCGGCTTGGACAATATTGTCCCACCAACATAGAGCCGAATCCACAAAAGAGTGGGTAGCAAACTTCACCTTCTGGTCTTCACGGCATTCGCTGATATCCATAACGGCTTCCATTTCTCTCACCCACCGGTGAGCAGCAGCAGCAGTGCTGTTCCCATCAAAAGTTGGGGCCTTGCACCTCATAAACGCCCCATAATTACAGCCCCGTACCACCCCTTGCACGGGCTCATCTTCTTCCTCCTCCTCATTATCGGAGAAAATCGTTTCAGGCTCCGGTTGCTCCCCCGAGGCCCTATTTCTCTCCTTCCTTTCTCCCTCTTTCACAGCCTTGATGACTTCGGTCACCACAGACGGTAAGATTGTCTGCATGACCTGATGTACTTCCTCGACAACAGCCTCCTTTACCGAGGCCCTCAGGTTTGCACTCTCGACCCCAGCCTCCGGATGAGGGGTCTCTGGTTCTGTAGGAACCTCTTTTTCAGCTCTAGGCCTCCTCTTTTAGGGCGTGGTTCTGCATCAGGGCCAACACGGCCTCCACCCCTAGAAGCTCTAGAAGATCTACCACCAGCCATTCTCTATCACACTGAAAGATTAAAATACCAACACGGTCATTCAAGGAAACAACTCAATTTATGTCAAGTATAGGAAGTCCCTAATTACAGTGGCCAGTTGTGATTAGCCACTTACTTTACTCTTCATACCCC
>CM046030.1:14540379-14547879 GCA_025215565.1 Flaveria ramosissima
TTGGCTTGCGATGATCAGTCTGGATTGTGTGGGTAGCTATACAAAGAGATGAAATTGATGTCTTCCCAACTTCTAAAGAAAAAAAGAAAAGAACAAATGAGAAGTACAGAGAGCATCTTCAACTTTATAATATATTTAATTGTGTACAGATTAAAGATAGCCACACCATATCACCCAACTTCTCTTGAATAATAAAAGCTCATATTGATTTACAAGACAAAAAAGTTGTAATCATTTATATTAAACATAATATGATTTGAAATTTCTAAGATTAATGGGTAACCAAAACGTTACCTAATTTGTTTAATTTTTCAAATTGATTTATTTTAATTTAATTAACATTAGTTGTCAAAAGTTTTATTAATATGGAGCTTAAGGAGTTGGTTAGGGTGTTAGGGGTGAAGGAAATCATCCGGGTCGACCTCTACTCCTTCTCTTTGAATGGTTTATTGTTTCTTCTTAATAATTTTCTAACATTTTTTTTATTTAGAAAACTAAATTTTTGTTAATTTTATCCTTTTCTAAAAATTTTTTGTTCCTTTTAATAGTTCAATTTACATTGATTACACTTGAATGGTTAGACCGATTGGGGTTTACCAACCATGATGAGAGAGGAGAAAGAAGATAAGAATCTTAGACGAGAAAGATAATCACTATGTTACAAAATAACCCCGCGGCAACGCGCGGGGATTTAAATTCTAGTTATATATAAAATTGTCAAGTTCTAATAACATGGGGTGTTCGATAATGTTTAATGGCAATAACGATTTTTGTAGTACATGTATGTAACAATGGAGTTACATATACGTACCAACAAAGTTACATATATGTACCAAAGAGAGTTTATATATATAACAACAAAACTATTAGAAAACCTTTAAATATATATATATTTAAATATATATGCATATCCAGGTTACATTATATAAAAAAAAGTTATATATATTTCAAAAACAAACTTATGCATGCATATAGTAAAGGTACAAAATCATTAGAAAAATAAACTTAAATAAACATAACAACATAGAGGTACATATATGTAACAATAGAGTTATGTATATGTAACACCAATGTTATATATATGTAAGTTTGATAAAATTACAAATCTTCATGTTCTTCGTGTTCGACTTGTTTATCATGTTTAAGTATTCGTTTTGTTCTTCATGCTTACATATATGTATCTCACATGCTTTCTTTGAGTTAACCATTTTCTTTTTTAATTCATCTTCTTTATGCTCAGATATTGTTTTACCCATCAAATCATCATCATCATAAACAAAAATATGAAAGGATAAAATTTCTAAATTCTTATTCTTCATCAACAATCGATTTCACGTGTGTCGTTTTTATATTTTAAAATCCAACAGTGATTACGTTTGTCAAAATGCTTATGTACATGTAAGGACGTTTGTAAACCAACTTACGTATATATAACTTGACAAAAGTACACGATTCGATCAACATCATCTTTTTCATCTTCATATATTTCTATTTTAATTTCATCTTCATCTTCATATCTTCATCTTTATATATTTCTCTTTCACATGAACACCTTTTTTGACGATTTTTAATACTTCTCAATCTGAATATAATGATCTAATAATGATATTGGTAGTTTGATTTGAACTTTTTGCACATATTCTAGCTACACCAATATTCATGAAACAACCATGGAGCCATAGATTACATCATTGATCTGGTTATTTATAAAGAGAGAGAGAAAGGATTTAGTCAACATATTAAAGATTATATTAAGAAACTTAACAAAAATAACAAGGGTGTTAATTTACAAATATATCCTTACAAAAATAAAAAATAAAAAATTATTAGAAATTATATGGTTGGTGGAGATTGTTTTTCATGATTTTCTATTAAAATATATGTTGCCCCTTGGACCCCACTAGGGGCTGCCGCCCCTAGGACCCCGCTGTCAGGGGCTGCCGCCCCCGAACCCCCGCTGTCCCGCGGAGGGTCGGTTATGTTCTATGATGACTTGTTCTTGTCATGTATGTGTTTTTGTATGGGAATGGATGATGCATGATGTTTATGATGATGTGTGATGATGCATGTGATGCTTATGTGGTGCTATGTATGTTATGATGTGTTTCCTTATGTTCCTATTATGTATTATTCCGTGACTTACGTGTTATGAGTATGAAATGAATGAAAAGTAGTATGTAACGTAAAGCAGAAGTTAATGATAATGTTAAGTGGAACCTAAAGAAAGGTGAATGCATGCATTAATGAACGAACGAATGTAAGAAAAGTCTTGCAAGCAATGTATGGAGGTTCACACCCAATGAAGGGTGTTAGCTCAACTGTGTGTGGGTTAGCTACCCCGGAAGGATGCACACTGGGGTCTAATCCGTGCGATTGACCCGTATGGGATCCTTGCCCCTTACCCCGATACTGTGGTCAGGCCACCGGGCACAATGTATGGGAGTCTATTTATAGACTTCGGCCCAGTACCCGCTTTATGCATGACAGTGGGGTGAAGCACATGGCATTGGTCCGAATGAAAGTAAAGATTAATGATGTATGTACGAAATGAATGATACGAAAGAAAAGGAATGAATGATGATAATGAATGATAACAAGTAACGTACGATGAATGATGATGAAGATAATAGTAAGACTATCAATTTGTACGTATGATGTATGAGCGCACATGAAAGTAAAGAATAGTTTTAAATGGAAAGTAAAGTATTTTAATTATAAAACTAGAACTCACTCAGCAACGCTGACTTTTATGTATTTTCCAGTTGGCAAGTGATTGTTGCTGAGGATGGCACGGGGCAGCTACTCGGTATTTTTGGGATGACGTCCATTTGTACAATTATGACGTTTTTGTGATGTATTGCAAACGATAATGTTTTGTAACTGTTAACAATGATGTATTATTTGCAAAAGAAGTCATTAACAAATGAAATGATTTTAAATTATTCCGCTGTGATGTTTTTCATAGATGTAAATGTATATTTTATGTTTTACATGCGATGATTGTCCAACTGTGAGCGTCCCGGGAAAGGGGCCTTACACCTACTTTAAAGAGAGTTTGTTGACGAGAATTGTAGTCATATTCCCATCTAACTACGGAATCCGAAGCAGGGCCTTCAACCATTTGAAGGAATGTTCTTCCTTTTGTAGTTGCACCCTCTGCTTCTTCCTTTGTCATCCTCAACTCCTCTTCAGTCTTAGCTTTCTTTGTTAGCTCAGCAAGATGAATGCTGCTCAGATAATTTCTGATGTGAGTAGCTACTTAGAAGTTGGAGGTATTGGAGAATGGTTTCTTTGCTAACTCAGCAATATCAAATCTGCTGGAGTGTAGCAGAGATGGTGTGTCAAGTTTGTTGACTTCACCATTCTCCCTTTCCATAGCAAAGCTGTGAGAAGGTTCATTGAACCTCCATTGGACAAATTGCTTCCTAGGATTAAGGGGCTGTTTAGCAATTTTCTCCCTTTCCTAGTGTCTAGTAAAGTCACTAATCTTCTCCTCAACTTCTTTTCTTCTTCTTTGAGTGTGTCTGAGTTGGTTTTTAGAAGTTGAAGAGCTTGGTCCAGTGTTCCCCTAGGAAGATCAAGGAATGCATCTCTTGTGAGGGAACAAGAAGAGCCATCAATATACTTCAGCTTAATGAACCCTTCCTCACTAGAGATGTCGCTCAAGATTATGCAGCTATTGAGCTTCCTTTTAATGTCCTTGAATTCCTCTAAGGTTAGGGGCTTAGATGCTTTAGAGGATGGTTTGGGTAATGGTTGGGTTATGGGTTGTGTTTTGGGTTTTAGGATGGGTAGTGGTGGTGGTTGTTGAGAGGCAATGGGTGAGGGAGTAGGTAAATCTGATGGTGTGGGTTCAGGGGTATAAGGTTCAGTGGATGGTTCAGTTTTGATGGGAAATGGAAGAGGTGTGGGCTCAGGTTTTGTTGGTTGTGGTTTGGGTGTTGATTTGGGTAACATTCTCTCCACACTTTGGCTTTGTGACACATCTTATCTTCTTCCTAAGCGAATGTTAGCTTTGATGTCACTGACATGTCGCTGTAAGGTCTTTTCTAAAATGGGACCCAATTGCCTGCCGATGAATCCAGATTCCCCGCTAGGTTGTTTGTTATGTCTCTAGGAGGATTCGACAATGTGTTGGGTATGGATTGGTTAGCTGCCTACGAGGCTAATATAGTTTGCCAGAGGAGGATGATTCAAATGAAAGGGCATGATGGTAGTTTAGTCACGATCTACGGTGATAAAGTCCGCGAAGTTCCTAAGATGATATCCATGATAAAGATAGAAAAGTTTATGAAGCAAGGGTGTGGAGCATTCTTGGCATACGTTAAAGATGCTAAAGATGAAACTGTAAAGTTGTCAGATGTGCCCGTGGTGTGTGCCTTCCCGGATGTTTTCCCTGAGGACTTGACGGAGGTACCACCCGATCGGGAGGTAGAGTTTCAGATCGACCTTGTTCTAGGAGCTTAACCCATTGCTAAAGTGCCATATCTTCTGGCTCCATCAGAGATGAATGAATTGTTAGCCCAACTACAGGACCTTCTTAATAAAGGTTTTATCAGACCGAGCATTTCTCCTTGGGGTGCTCCGGTGCTATTCGTAAAGAAGAAAGATGGTAGCATAAGAATGTGTATAGATTACAGGGAGCTGAATAAGCTCACGCTAAAGAATAGATACCCATTACCTAGGATCGACGATCTGTTTGACCAATTTCAAGGTGAAAGGTGGTTCTCGAGGATCGATCTTCGGTCAGGTTATAATCAGCTATAGGTTAAGGAACATGATATCCCAAAGACAGCGTTTTGGATGCGGTATGGGCATTATAAATTCCTCGTGATGTCGTTTGGTCTAACCAATGCTCCTGCAACATTCATGCACTTGATGAATAGGGTCTGTCGACCGATGCTTGACAAATTAATGATAGTATTCATAGACGATATCCTGATTTACTCAAAGAATAAGGGGGACCACGCCTACTACATCCATGGGGTGTTGGAAACTCTAAGAAGGGAGAAGTTGTATGCTAAATTCTTTAAATGTGTGTTTTGGTTACGCGAGGTACAGTTCTTGGGTCTTGTGATCAACCCAAAAGGGATCACAGTGGGTCCTGCTAAAGTGGAAGCTGTGATGCAGTGGAGTTCGCCAAAGACGTCGTCGGAAATCCGAAGCTTCCTCGGATTGGCGGGTTATTACAGGAGGTCCATTCAGGATTTTTCCAAGATTGCGTCACCGTTGACGAAGCTGACAAGGAAAGATGTGAAGTTTGAATGGGGCGACAGTCAAGAGAATGCGTTCATTGAATTAAAGAGAAAGTTGTCACAAGCTCCGATGTTAACGCTACTAGAAGGAATGAGGACTTGGTTATCTATTCCGATGCTTCTTATCAAGGGTTAGGGTGCGTACTAATGCAACGAGGCAAAGTCATAGCGTACGCGTCCCAAATTGAACTACCCTACCCACGTCTAGAGCTGGCTGTAGTGGTATTCGCGTCGAAGATATGGAGACATTACTTATATGGTGTTAGGTGTACGATTTTTACAGACCATAAAAGTCTAAAGTATTTATTCGAGCAGAAAGATCTCAATATGAGACATAGACGATGGTTTGAGCTCATAAAAGACTATGATTGTGAGATTCATTATCACCCGGGAAAGCTAACATTGTGGCTAACGCTCTAAGCCGCAAGGGAAACCGTGAACCAATTCGGGTGAGATCTTACCAATTGATTGTGACTCCTAATGTGATAAAGCAAATCTGTGAAACTCAGAAAAAAAGCTTTGGAACCCAATCACGTTAATGAAAAAAGGATGAAATGACAGGTCACGAGTCTAGAAGAAAACACCAATGGTGTCAAAACTAGATTCGGGCGTATGTGGATCCCTAGTTGTGGGGGTCTGCGGGAGAAAGTACTAGACGAAACCCATAAGACTCGCTACTCGATTCATCCAGGAACCAAAAAATGTACCAAGACCTAAAGAAGAGTTATTGGTGGCCGGGAATGAAGACCGATGTAGCAAGGTATGTAGGAAAGTGTTGACCCGTCTCCAGGTTACGACTGAGCATCAGAAGCCATATGGGAAAATTCAACCCTTGGAGATTCCCAAATGGAAATGGGAACATTTTACTATGGATTTCATAACGAAGATGTCTCGTACTGCTAAAGGTTATGATGTCATATGGGTCATAGTAGACATACTAACAAAAAATGCCCACTTTCTACCTATCCGAGAGACGTATAACTCAGAGCGGCTAGCTGAATTGTTCATCAATGAAGTAGTTACCAGTCATGGTGTGTCAGTGTCGATTGCCTCTGATACAGATACGCGGTTTACGTCTAAATTTTGGAAGAAGTTAAATGATCCTATGGGGATTAAACTTCATATCAGTACAACATACCACCCATAGACGGATGGCCAATCCAAAAGGACTATACAGACATTAGAGGACATGCTTCGGGCATGTATCATAGACTCTGGTGCAAGCTGGGATAGTCACCTACCGTTAGCAGAATTTTCATACAATAACAACCACCATGCTCGTAGTATGAGATGCTTTATGGTCGGAAGTGTAGAACCCCTATATATTAGGGGGAAATCTGAAAGAAGGAGTTAGGGATTATCGAGGTTATAGAGACTACCAATGAGAAGCTGGATAGGATTAAAGCCTACCTAAGCCGCTAAAGACAGACCAAAATCCTATGCCGACAAGCGTCAATGACCGATTGAGTTTAACGTCAGTGATAAGGTGATGCTAAAGGTTTCACCTTGGAGAGGAATCATTCGGTTCCGAAAACAAGAAAAGTTAAGCCCTCGATTCATTGGGCCTTTCAAGATAGTAGCCCGTGTGGGGGAAGTGGCATATAGGCTAGAATTACCAGAGGAGTTAAGTGGAATTCATTCTACCTTCCACATATTACATCTGCGTAAGTGTCTAGCAGACGAAGACGCTCATGTTCCACTAGAAGATGTGGAGATAGATGACACATTGAATTACGTGGAATAGCCCGTAGCGATTGTTGACAGGAAGGAAAAACAATTGAGGAATAAAGTAGTTCCACTTGTCCGAGTACAGTGGAAGCACAGAAAGGGGTCGAAATCCACTTGGGAATCCGAAGATGAAATGAGACAGCATTACCCTCAATTATTTGATGAATAGCAGGTTTCGGGGACGAAACCCAAATAAGGGGGATAGACTTGTAACACCCCGAATTTCCAAAGAAAACCAAAGTTCCAGCGTGAAAGATAATTCTCGCACGATTGAAGGTTTTTGCACGAGAACAGCTGCGAACAGTGGGGCAGACACTTTAAATAGGCCCAAGCACCCAATCTTCTCCACTTCATGCAAAAACTCCTACTGTTGTGCTTGAGAAGAGAGAAATCGGTTCTAAGTGGTGTTTAAGATATGTATCTGATTGTATTAAATGTATGTATACATTAATGAATAGTATATGATGATATTGCGCATGATTATGTAGTTTCCGATTGAAAGACTCTCGGTTTGGCG